>LTAE01000210.1:5392-44418 GCA_001647135.1 Pontederia paniculata | reverse complement strand
TATATATATATATATATATATATATATATATATATATAAGTCATTAGAAATATGATTTATAGGATGCCAATAAATATGATACGAAGAATCAAGTAAGGGGAATTATAATGATATGATAAATAATGACATTTGAGGTGGATGAAAGATAAAATTTTAAATTATTAAATTAATTAATCAAGCTAATCCAAACACTGGTGCAATATAAGAATATTAGTTTCTGATTTATCTAGTCACAAGACCAATTTTAAAATGTTTAGTTTAACTATACGAGTGTATAATTGGAAACACTAAATGAAATCTATATCAGGTTCGAATAGGTTCTTGGAACTAGATTTGCTCAGACGCGGGAGACTCAACAAGGTCGAGCATAGTCAAGGTCAGTAGATTTCATAATCTTATATATAACCACATTGCTAGTTGTTCAGTTAATTCGTTTCGTTAGCTCATGTGGTTAATTATCTAATTAATGATGTAATTGTCTTTTGAGATATTGTCTTGATATGTGGGATTCACTTTTTCGACGTTTTCACGAATTCTGTTATATGATTTTTCATGGATTCAAATGTTATGATATTATCTCGTTGACATGGAGTTTTCCGGATGTGTTATCATATAATATGCAATGAATCTTATATGTAAATCTTTATATGCAAATATGAATTATTTTCATAATAATACTATGGCACATCATGTATATGCATTTGAACATGCATGGTGACTCATGCTGGAACAAGATGATGATTAGTAGTGATTGAGATGATATATAGTGATGAGAGACCCTCATAGTGTCGAGCGACGACTCACGTGAGTGAGGTGTCCCTCTCGTGGAGGTGTGAGACTCTCATATTGTCAAGCGATAGCTTGCGTATGAGGTGTCTCTCACGAGGAGGAGTGATCGAGACCCCCATAATGACGAGCGATGGCTCACGTTTGTGGGGTTATCCTCGCGTATGATGATAATGATGATGATGTACCCACGGATAGCGAGAGAGTGTCATGACTCATAGATATAGCCAATTGCATGACATATTTCACTTTGCATATTGAGTTGCAAAGTACTTTCTTATAAAAAATTATGAATGATATTAACTTGTGTTTGAATTTCAAGATGTGATTTATGTTTGGATTTATTCTATGGTTTTCATAGTTTGTGAAACCTTGTTTCTGACCGAGCTCTTCATGCATACCCCTCTATTTGTATCATTTTCTGTAGGAGACAAAGAGGAGATACTCCTCGGATATTAATAATTGTTTGCATGTTCAATGATACAAAAAGGGAAAAATAAACTAGGATGTGTGAGAGAGATCGAAGAGGACGGACGATATACTCTTTTCCCCTTCCAATCATTTACTTGATTTTTTTCTATTCTTTTGAGAATCCTAGTGCCTATATTTTATCGTAGTTGTGATGGAGTATTTTTGGATACTCATTTGGGGCATCTAGCTCATTTATTTAAATTCTGATATATTATTTAGATTTAGCCCTATTCCTTATTGTACTTGATTAAATGTCAATTTTTAGCAAATGTGATGCAAATTCTTTTAACAAATTCTAGAGTTAGGTTATTTTGAGCCGTTAATCTTCGATTCTGATGTTGTATGGTAGAGTTTTGAATTTAAATGAATAAAATATCGGCAATACTCTTTATTGTGTCCTGTCGTTGGGTTTGAGTGTGACAGATGGGACCTCTGTCTTGGTGCTAAAGTTGCTCAAGAGTCCTTCAAAGAAACACCCGCTTTAGCGCCCATCCAAGACGTCGAGCACGACATCACTGCCATGCCAAGACTACCACTGCCTGGCTCGCCATGCCAAGACTACCACTGCCTAAATCTCACTAAAAGAGCTTGTTCACATGTTTCACTCGTGCAGACCTTGCACGTGGCCATGCCCATACGGAGGCAGTGTAAGAGATGGCGGATGGCACAACTGACACCTTCTCCATGGCGCAAAGGAGAAAGTGGAGGAGGGAGCAATTCATTTTATTCTTATTTCTTAAAAATGTACTCTTTATCACTTTGATGTCATTAATTAACCTTTATTGCATATTTCTTTATGATTACTTCCATAGTCATTTCTCATAATTAAGCTTTTCTTATCAGTTTAGTTAGTAATAATCACATTCCATATAAAGAAACATTTTGAATACCCCAGGAAGCGACAAGATGCACAAAAGTAATAAAAGTTGCATTGTTTTCATTTCTTTGGAAATTAAAGTTGCAATTGAATTTGTAGTCACATCATTCTTCTCCATCATTTTTTAGTTTTTTTTTCTCCAACTGTTATTCTAAAATTGGTAATACGTCTGCCGCAAGAAAAATTAGTAATCGCCAGTTACATCCTTTCGCATCATTTACTCATCAATACATTGAACACCAAGGGCCATTCATATGTATCTGCATGTATTATGGAAAGTTTATTGTGGTCATAAATTACTTTAAATGCCATTTATAATCCTTAACCATGATCCCATGATAAGAAATCCTCGACTTTATTATTTATAAAACAACAAAAAGAAAAAAAAATTATCAAGTTCTACCTAAAGAACCCCCATCTCTAGTTGCAAACATGACTTGAACTCCATGCATAATTGCTCACACCCAAACACAGGTGCCAGTCCAAAAGATCAGTCATGAAAGTGATAACTACGTTTCATGCAAAACCACTTGATTTGAATGTTATGCACTTATTTGGGTGTGCTATGCATCCATCCAAACGCTGGAGACCGTCCAAACACATCTAATTTGTTTGACTCCAAGTTCAGCCGTCAAGAACATCCCAGCAAATTGTAGTAATCATGCAGATTCATCCATCCTTCTCCATCTACTTGTGGAGAATCTTCCACCCCCTTCACCCCCACCATGGACGATGTTAGAACAAATCATTAAATTAAAGCCTATAGTTTCACTTTTTTTTCTGATGCAAAAACAATAATAAGCATAGTTCCTTTTAACTTTTATTTTTTTTTCAACGTAATCAAATTAATAATCAACCTTAGCTAGTCAATACTTTTTTAGTACAATAGTCTTAAATTCTATTGTTAAAATTTATCAAAATTTAATTCGACTTTATCTTTTTATTCCTCTCCTGAAAATGAACAGGAGAGGAATTAAGAAGAACAGTTGTGAAGGAAGGAATGAAGGAAGAGATGTACGAAACGGTGGATGGTCAGTGTGATCATACGAGAGGATCTTCTCATCAGCTGTACGTGCACCTGTGTGCATGACTGCCAGCACAAACCTCCGAAGAATTCAAGAACGTCGGACAGCTCGTAACCACCATGCGCCTGTACATCATTAAGGGCTGCTCGGGCGCTCGCGCTGGGCGTGGAGCTGCCGATGGCGATTGGCGGTGGCCGGTTGGTCGACGTCGGTTTCTGCAGGACGGACGGACGGACGGACGGAGGGGGAGGAAAGGGAAGGAAACGCCTGACAAAACCTGCAGCCCGGCCACGCCCTCCACCTACTGATATCAGGCTCTGGCTGCCACATGGCGCCCAGTCGACGGTCCGTTCGGCCATTTTGGCACTTTCCCTGGGCTCCACAGCTGGCTACGTCCCCCCTCCTTATATGTGTGCGGAGAGAGAGAGAGAGAGAGAGAGAGAGAGAGAGAGAGAGAGAGCGTGTGAGTTAGATAGCGGTCAGGATTGGAGGAGAAATCCGTGAAGGGTTTAAGCCTCCTACTCGTCTACTGCACCCCCTCCCCCTTATCCTATCTCTCTGCCCCCCTCCTCCTCTGCTCTCCTGCTCCTTCTTCTTCTTCTTCTTCTTCTCCTTTTCCTCCTCCTCCTCTCATCACATCTTTAAAGGCTTCTCCAATGGGGGGACGAGGACTGTCTCAATCTTAGGAGGTTTTGCAGATTGGTGGAACTCGGATATCGTTCTTCTTCATCGCGCACAGCAGGAGGTTTTGCAGGGGGCGGCCGCCGACGCCTCTCATGGCTCCGAAATCTGGCAAGGGCAAGGGGAACAGAAGCAAAGGCGACAAGAAGAAGAAGGACGAGAAAGGTTTGGCCTTTTTCATCGTTAACATTAAACTTAGTCTTGCTCGTTCATATGTCTCTTTCTGATTCTGGTTTTTTGGTTCATGTTTGAGTTGTCTGTTTGTTCATCCTTGAAAGGCTGCCAACCAGACCATTAATGGCAGCAAGAACTCATTCTTCTTCTTCTTCTTCTTCTTCTTCTTCTTCTTCTTCTTCTTCTTCTTCTTTTCTTTCTTCCTTACAGTTGTTCCTGCCCTCGTTGATATCACGGTGGTCACGCCATACGGCTCCCAGCTCATCCTCAAGGTAATCGCCCCGCATTAACTCTGATTGCCTTCTGCAGTGGAACAGTAAAATTTTCAACAGGATTCGCAGTTTTAACGCCGGATTCTTTTTTTTTTTTTTACTTCTTGCGCTCGAACGGTTGCGAGTTGTTTGGACGCGGTTGTTAAATGTGTTTGGCTCAAATCTGCAGGGCATTTCCACTGATAGGATTCTGGATGTGAAGAAGCTGTTGGCGTCCAATGTAGAAACATGTCACATGACCAATTACTCCCTGTTACATGCGGTAAAAAAAAAACTAAACTAAACTAAACTAAACTGAACCAAACAGAACAAAAAAAGTTTACTCTTTTGCTTTGTTATTGATTTTTTTTTCCTCAACGCACTTTTTCTCATTGTTCGGAGGCCTTTAGGCTGAAGGAACAAATTGAATGAACGATTTATTGGGTTCATAAAAAAAAAACAAAAGAGGGAAAAAGAAAAGGAAAGAGGGTGAAATTAAAGTAGGCATGAGAATTGCTTTGTTCCATTAGAGCTAACAGACATGGTACAACAACAGGCTCGTGGGCAGATGCTCTGCGATGGCGTGGAAATTGTGACACTGAGACCATGTCTGTTGAAGATGGTTGAAGGTAGGTGGTGCCTGTGCTTTACCTGTCTCATACAAGCAATCCTCTCCTTAATTACATATTTTTCTTTTTGCATTGCATCTCTGTGTCTGTGTGTGCATCATCTCCTTTTGTTAGTTGGCGCTAATTAATGTTGTTCCTAATCTCTATTATGATGCTTATTATTCATATTACCTTTTTTATGTTAATTAGCATTCTTTCTTTTACCTTAATAGTACATGCAAGAATAATAACCATGACAGTGCTAGTGTCAGCATTTTGAAATATTGTACTTTTTGCATATGGCATTAAACATTACTTAGTTTAATTAGAGATCAAGACTTTTCAACTTGTTTATTAAGTAGGAACAAACCATATCTAACACTAAAATCACATGGGCACTTGGATTTTGTTTCTTATCTTTGCATCTCTTTCTAGTTAGTCAATGAAAATTAACACAAGGATCTTATATAGTACATACAGAGATTTCCTTTTCTAAAGGGAGAGGATCCTTCTCATCATCATCATAATCAATATTTGAGTCCTCTTCAACAAACAATTTTCCCTGTTGCCTAACAACTTTATATCATGAGAGCAATAAATTCGTGGATATTCCCTGTAAATGTTAAGTGCGGTTCTTCCAAGTCTTTTGCTCTCAACTCCAAAATTACATGTCGAGTCAACGCACGAGTCTCATGTGGAACAACTATTCAGGATTCCTAACCCCACGATATGATGCTCAAACATCAAAACAGTGACTTAAATGTATCTTAATGTGTGTATAGTAAAATGATGGCTTTCTTGTTCTTGTTTTCGTTTTGTTTCCTGCCAAACACAGGGACAGAGAAAGCAACATCCATAGGCGGCTCTCATGCATCATTGGCCCACGCATCAAAATATTTTTTTTTTCCTCCTCCTTGTCGCTTCTCCTGCTCAGCTCCTAATACTGGCCGTTGGTTCCTAATCACATGGTTTTTTATCTCTTGTTCTTAATTAACACCCAACATATCAACTCAACAACATGTTAGTGATGTCTCAACAATGGACAAAGCACTTGATTACTTGAACAATGTGTGGCATCAATGGACGAACTCAGAATTTTGAGCCTGATAATATACTTATTTTTCTTCCTTTGTCCAAGAACAATTTGGCTTCTCTGAACCTTGGGAGTACATCGATGGCAGGAGGTTTAAAATATCATCGCGTAACCAAGTTCTGTTGCTCTTGTGTCTTAAGGATGACGAGAGTTAGTAGTCAAATCCGATTTCTAGAGTCTGCTAATTTGATCTTGATCAGAAAAATATCGCTTTTCTCTATATCTCAATTTCAAATTAGCTAAGTATTAGTAGTCCCGAACATCGAAAATTTCGAACGAAAAAAAGAGTATCACCTTCGTGTGGGTCCATTTTCCTTGATTTAGATGCTCACCTCCAACAGTTATCTGACAAAATAGTGGCATGCAGATTTTACTTCTTTCAGTGTGATGTCCAGTTCAGACATTCTTAGTGAGAAATAAAGAAGTTTTTTTTTCTATTGAGAGATGATGAGTTCCCTCAGCGACTAATTCAACTGGAGAGACTGCTAATGCATTTCCTTTTACTAAGGTCGTACTCCGAGATCCGATTTTATGACATGTTCTTCTTAACAGTTTCTTGCATATTTGTTATATTAATGTAAATGGACCATGGCATCCCACCATTTGGACCAAAGGAAAAAGAAGAAACAATTGGATCAAAAGAAGAGATCTACTAAATAAAGGCAACCACTGAGTCCAGTAGGATTAATTTGACCAGTGAGTACCACATAATACATAGATACTCAAAGTACTAAAACACATTCAAAGACTTAAAAAAGATCCATGTGATTGATGCATCAAAGACTTTGCATTGTCCTTTTCAGCTTAATTACCATGTCTTGGTGAATCTGCCCCCTAATATTTGTTTAGGAAGACTGACTTGGGTGCAAGTGTAACAATAAATTTGGCTGGGCAATGACTTAATAAATTAACTTGCCACTGTACATGCTGCCTCCCTCAACAGTTCCACCCTGAATCTTTTGTTGACTACCACACTAATTTTGAGTTATTTCCCAGTCGCTTCAAAGGAGAGGTCTCAGTCTTATAAAATAGTAATGAAACTATTTTATACGTAGATGTATACCATACACTATATATAATTGATAAGATGTTTTACAGAAATTTTAACGACAAATAATTATTAAATAGTGACTTTTCTTCAATAAATTAACCATGACTTCTACTTACCACAATATAATTTTGCACTAAAAAAATGAATTATTATTTTAAATCTTACATAGTGAATATAGTTAAAATAGCTCCTATAAATATAAAAAAGGTTCATATTATTTCTTTTGAATTGTGCAACTTTGCTTTGAAATAAAAAAAAATATTTAGTTACCCTAACAAAAAGAAAAAAAAATGTTATTTTTTGAACTTTGCAGAGGAATACGCGACGGAGGAGCAGGCGGTTGCGCACGTGCGGAGGTTGTTGGACATCGTCGCGTGCACTACGGCGTTCGGCAAACCCAAACCCAAAAAACAGCAGCAGCAGGCGCCAACGCCGCCGCCGTCGACGCCAAATGCGGTCAGCTCCGACACCAAACCGTCCGCCGGAGACAGCGATGGCGGCTCCGCCGAGGTCCCGGCGATCTCCGACAAGTTCGACATGGCGGCCATCCAGCCTCCGCCGAAGCTCGGGGACTTCTACGACTTCTTCTCCTTCGCCCACGTTCCTTGTCCCATAGCATGTACGCCGTTGGTTCCCTTCTTTTCATCTATTCTGTTCCTGTGTTCTTTTTTTTTGTGCTTATTTCTCCTGCTTTGTTCATAGTCTTGAAGAGACGTGAAGGCGGGATTGCTGGAGAGAGGCGGGAAGGAGATTACTTTGAGATGGAGGTGATATAAGGATTTCTTATAAGCTCACTATTTAATTATGTATAATGCGCATGTCGAACTTTTCACACGTTGCAGAGCTGTTGTTTGTTAAAATTGTTCAAAGGGCACGAACTGGGTGATGGAAAGCAAAATGGTTAATGTGACCTAATTTGTTGATTTTCTCTTGCTACTTGCTACTTATGGCGTTACACATTCATTCACTCCTTTAAATTACTGTACTTAGGGGAATTATTAGTTTGTAAAAAGCCATAGAAAGCAGGAATTTGATAAAAAAACAGTTCCGATCCCTGGAAAAGATGCAACTTAGCAGTGAAGTGGACACAGCTGCTTTGTTGATGCAAAACATTTACTTATTGGTGTTCTTTAGCCGAAACAAAGTTTGAGGAAAAAAAAGAAGAATGAATATTGTTATTTTTGGTTAAAAGGTTTATTGGTTTGCTAACTTATGGTTATAGCATTATTGTTTATTATAAGCAGTATAAATCAAAAATTATTTGGAATGCTTTTCCATTTTTTTCGTTTTATTGAAAATGAAATGGTTTACATTTGTGTAAAAAAGGTAAATTAATATGGCTAAATGCCATAAATTGATTTGCATAGATGCTTGATGTCTAAGTTTGTTTTGCAGTGTTGTGAAAAATAGCGCATTTTTCTGTTGATCTATTGCGCCGTAAAAGAAAAGAAAAACATTAATCTGCCACAGTTTTCTATGTCAAAAAACACATGCCATTCTATTTTTGGCTTAATATAATTGGAACCAATTTTATAGTTATCCTTTTTTGGCAATCTCTGTTAAACAACCTTATCCATTTGAAGTGGCTCATTTACATGCCTTCTAAAGCATCATAAAAATTTCCAGGTTAAGGTTTGCAATGGGAAGCTTCTGAATGTTATTGCCTCTGTTAAAGGGTTTTATACAACTGGGAAGCAATGCATCACCAGTCATTCTCTTGTTGATTTGCTGAAGCAGCTTAGCAGTGCCTTTGCAAATGTAGGTATTACTTGAATATAGCTTCGGTCTGTATATCACCATTTGCTTTCTTGATAATATCTTTTCCCTTCCATTTAATCTTCTTCTGGCTCTTTGAGTCATGTTTATAGTTTGAAGAGTTTTACGCTATCAATATATGCTTTCTCAAAGTAATAGATATGTTTTCTAGATCCAAATATGCTATTTAGAAGCTTCATTATAGTATCTTAGCGTGGATTTCCTGCTTTAATCAGTCTGTCTCATTGTTACTACCATCTCATGCTAATGCAGGCATATCAATCCTTGATGAAAGCCTTTGTGGAACATAATAAGGTATTGAAATGAAGTTTTGATGATCAGGAGCACACTTGAACATTAAGGCGTATGACTAAGTAAAGATGACATTTTTTTTTATTTTGCAGTTTGGCAATTTGCCCTTTGGATTCCGTGCAAATACATGGGTTGTTCCTCCTATATTCACTGATGCTACTTCAAGATGTCCCTCATTGCCAGTCGAGGATGAGAAGTGGGGTGGAAATGGAGGTGGTCATGGAAGAGATGGAAAGCATGACCGTAGACCATGGGCAACAGAGTTTTCTATTCTTGCAAGGATTCCTTGTGAAACTGAAGAGGAGAGAACGGTCCGAGATAGGAAGGCATTTTTGTTGCACAGCCTGTTTGTTGACACAGCAATTTCTTTAGCTGTTTCTGAAGTACGGCAAGTCATCAATCGTGATGTGGTATCAGTTGCTTCAAAGGGCTCAACAGTGCATGAACGGCAAATAGGAGATTTGAGTATTGTAGTAAAAAAGAATAGCAGAGATGCTAGTATGAAGTTGAATGAGAAAATTGATAGAAGTCATTCACTTAATACATGTGATCAGGAGACTTCCATAAGGAACCTTCTTAAGGGGTTGTCTGGTGATGAAAGTGTGGTTGTTAAAGTAAGAAGTGAATTCTGCTTTCTATAAATTTGCTATATTATAGTGACATCAGAATACTAAGGAAAATAGTTTCTTTGCAGGATACTGGTTCATTAGGAGTTGTCATTGTCAAACATGGTGGATATACCGTCACTGTTAAAGTCACAGGTGATGTGAAAAAACGTGACAACACGACAAATATTGATGTAGATGATCAACCAGATGGAGGTTCCTGTGCATTGAATATCAACAGGTTTTGCATTTGTATACTTAATGCATTGGGCCTCAGACATATCTCATACTTCAGGATCTATGGAACAATTAGTGATCTTATTGATGTGCGAAGGCTTTACATATAATCCATTTAAAGTTCACTTGAAAGCATGCAAAACTTACCAAACTGACAACCATGATTACTGTGTGATTTATTCTCATTAGAAATATGTTAAACTGACCACTACTTTGATCTTTATATTTGTCCATATTCATTATTTTGGAAATCCAAGCTTTATGAACTTTTCTTTTGAGGTTTACCAAAATTCACTCAAGATTTCAGTACATGTATGTAAATCTAAAATATGAATTTTTATCAATTTCTCTTGAAAAATGTTAGCTATTTTGAGTATCTTGTAACTTGTTTTGCCCAAATCATACTTGCAGTTTAAGGATTTTGATTCCCCAGTTTGCTAATATAGAACCATTAGCAAGACATGAGTCATCACCTTCAACTTATCACGTTTCTTCGACGAAGTCATTGGTACAAAGCATATTTAGTGATAGCTTATTCAAGCTAGAAAAAGTCCCTGTCTATGCACATAGACCAATCAGATGGGAGCTTGGTGCCCACTGGTTACAGTATTTACAAAAAAAGGAGGCCACAATACCTGTGGAGAGTGAGGATGTTAGAGAAAATAGTCCAGAAGAACCATGTATTAAAGGTCTCGGAAAACAATTCGAACAGTTAAAGAAAATTAGAAAGAAGATAGAGGTTACAGGTAACAAGGCAGTGAAGGCACAAAATGAAGACTCTGTTTCTGCCAATGCCATCAAAGATGGAGAATTGAAAAAATCTGGGGAATTAACACAGTGTGATCTGAATGAAGGAGGAGAAATAAGAAACTATTTGGCAGAAGAAGACTTCCACCGGTTGAAAGATTCAGGGACTGGGCTTCATAAAAAGGTATACATATCTATCATACATAAACTATCCTAATTTCTAAAGCCTGGCTTTCATTATTAATGGCTACACAACTTTTTAAACTGCATCATTCATAATTTAATATTTTTATAGATAATTATACGGCAATCTTGAAACTTGGTTTTTTGCTGCTACTGGACTATAAATTGAAATAAAGTAGAAATATTCTATCTGCATAGGCTCCTCATCATCCTCGTTGACAATTGTATGACGATCATTAACAAATTGTTCAAAAGGATGCATTAATGCTTTTGGATTTGTTAGTTATTGTATCAGTAGAACCAAATCTCTGCTTTAAAAAAATCTCATGATCATTATTTGGAAACTCGTAAATTGTACGCACTTTTAAGAATATAACTTGTATGTAGTTGCAAATGCTAATATCTATGGGCAAACCAACCATGATAGTCATCCTTTCCGTTTCAGAAAATAATCTTATGAACCAACGACCAACCAACGACTAGTATTCATAGATGAAAGTTCTCTTATTTGTATCTCTTTGAAGATATGTGATTTCATGTTTTAATAACATCTAGGTGAATGGCCATAATACTTGAGTAGAAATTTCAATTGCACGTTCAAAAATACATATTGGAGAAGATAAAGAAAAAAATGTGCTAAAAGATTTATCTTAATGGTCTATATTTTCAGAAAAAATGGTGGGAGAAATGAAGCTAAAATATAATCAACATGCACATTATTGGAGATGTAAAAAGAAACAAGTTTTTGCAGGAAACATTTCTTGCTATAATATTGTGGCCAGTATCTCTAGAAGTCGTATATTTGTAAAAGTCTCCTCAATCCCATATTCTCCTTTTCTTTTCACTACTAATCAATATCTTTTAGGCATGCTTCTTTTGGTAGTATCCTAGGAATCTTATGCAATTACTGCAGTTGTCTGGCCATGCTGGTGTATGCCACCTATTGTACCTAAGTGGTGCCAGCTTACTTTTTGCGTTAGCATTAGCACGATCTCAGTGTTGATCACGAACAGACACATTATTGAGAAACATGCATTCAGTTTATTTGTTTATTTCAGTAGTATTTAACATACATTAAGCTATTTGGTAAACTTTCCTTGTGCATTTTTAAAACTTCAGTTCAAGTAATTTGGTCAGTAAAAAAACAAACATTAAATCCTTAACACGACATTGTCTTATAAGACATATATGGAATGTATCGTAGCCTACTCACACATCTTCATCGTGAACAGTCAATTGAAGAGCTTGTCAAGATGGCGCATAAATATTATGATGATGTTGCACTTCCAAACCTGGTAATCTATTCTGCAGACTTAGTTAAACAAGTGATCTCCAGGTATTTGATATTTGATTTTTAGGTTGAAAAGTTAATATTACAGGTGGCAGATTTTGCATCACTTGAACTTTCTCCAGTTGATGGAAGAACTTTAACTGATTTTATGCATACACGCGGATTGAAAATGTCTTCCTTGGGACGTATAGTGAGTGTTAAAAAGCATTCTCCTGATCTGCATACTGATAATAGAATTAGTCCACTTATATCAAATTTGTCAAAACAAACAGGTTGAACTTGCAGAGAAGCTACCACATATTCAATCAATTTGCATTCATGAGATGGTCACTCGATCTTTCAAGTATATAATTCGGGCTGTCATTGCTGCAGTTGAGAACTTGTCCGATCTGTCAATTGCAGTTGCCACCACACTAAACATCTTGTTTGGCAATAAAAAGGTGGAAGGTCAAGGCAATGATGTGTTTAACGATCAAATCATGAAAATGAGGTGGATTGAGACGTTTCTCTTCAAAAGATTTGGGTGGAAGATAACAAATGAATTTCATCACTTAAGAAAGTTAGTCATCCTACGTGGACTTTGCAATAAGGTAAACTTAAGCTTCTTACATGTTTGTGCAGATTCTCAGTAGGTTAGAATGCTCAGCTCTGTGTATTTGCTCGTTCTAAATATCTTATGCTTTTGCTGATACAGGTAGGGTTGGAGTTGGCTGCTAGAAACTATGACATGGATAGCCCAAATCCATTTGAGAAATCTGATATTATCAGCATCTTTCCTGTGTGCAAGGTACGAGATTATAAGCTTTTATGCTACAGCACACATTTCTTTTTGTAACCCCTTGAAATATTCGGACTAATTTTGTTTAAACTATTTGTGTAGCATGTAATCTGCTCTTCTACAGATGGGCGGAATTTATTGGAATCGTCTAAGACAGCATTGGACAAAGGAAAGCTAGAGGATGCAGTTGGATATGGAACTAAGGTAAAAACCTTTTCTTCTATCTGATACCTTGCAAGTTAGCTCACAGTTTTGACCGCCAGGTTCTATCTCTTTGTTCATAGACCTATTCCTTTTCATCACTAAGAAAGCTTTATTTCCATCAGCTGACATGTCCTTGTTTTTTCTATGAAGGCATTATCCAAAATTATCGCAGTTTGTGGTCCATATCATCGAATGACTGCTAACGCATACAGTCTTCTTGCAGTAGTTTTATATCATACAGGAGACTTTAATCAGGTAAGGAGATAAATAATTTATCTCTGTAACAAACATGAAGAATTTGTTTGATCTTCTAGTCTAATATTGGTAATAACTAATCATCTTCTATAGACCATGATCTTGGTTGCATAACAAATTGATTGGATTTTGCTTAGGACTGTGACATTTCCTATCATACTTGAACCTTTTATTGGATGTTAATATGGAATTACATCTGTTTCTATTAATACTTTAAATGATTAGCTCATCTTTGTGGTAAGTAGCAATAACCTATCTGTTTTTCTCACTGTAGGATATAATTCTTTGCGTTATATATTTGAATTCAGTCTAACACTAGTAACATTTCTTTCCATAGGCCACAATATATCAGCAGAAGGCTTTGGACATTAATGAGCGAGAATTAGGTCTTGACCATCCTGAGACCATGAAAAGTTATGGGGATCTTTCTGTCTTCTATTACCGTCTCCAACACATTGAATTGGCTTTGAAGTAAGTTTCTGGTCATGTGGATTCTTTTGGAACAAGTTCTTTCGATAGCAACCATTGAAGACTTCTAGGTCTTTATACTAGATTCTGTTATCTCACACGAAGAATTCAACAATATCCTATGTCAAGTTTTCAATAATGTCTTTTATTTGATCAATGTATTGATGGTAGCTTTATCTAATACGAACATGATGCACCAATCACTTTATCCTTCATTTTCTATCAGGAACCTTCATCATGTTTTCTTAAGAAACTAATCTTAGTTATAACCATCATGTACATTTACTGACGTTGTGGAATTTTCAGCTGGTTCTCAATGAGATTCTGCTTTAGTATTACATGACACCACAATAACGATGGTGATCATACATTCTTGTTTATGCATTCATGGATGAAAGACAAACAGTTGGTTGGTCCAACTAGTTAGCAGGATGCATCCTAACAAGATATGGGCAAAATCATATTTTGTAAGAGTGACAGTTGAGAGAAGTTTACTTGAACACCCTCGCCTCCAGCTAGGTTAATTAGGGTCCAATGAACTTCTGGATACCAGAGCTAACAACAAGCAAAAAGATAACGTAATATAATAATACTGAAAAGACCTTCAAAAAAAATACTGAAAAGAAAATAAATATTTATGTAATCTAAGAAAACACATAAGAAGCATGAAAATATTTTTGGCAACTTGGCAACCCTAAAGACATATGCTAACTAAGACACCTGATTATGGTTTTTTTTCAATGATCCAATCTGAATCGTGCAGAAATAACTATGCAAATATCGAACAAGAATACAAACACCCCTTTAATAAGGGTATCCTCTGAAACCCAGAGGATATTACAACACTTCTCCTTTGAATAAGGAAGAATGAGAGCTGAGGAAGTACAACGACAATTGCTGTTTTTTTGGTTCATTTTCTTGAGTTGAATAATGATCGTCTTGACGTAACTTATTTACGTGTCATGAAATAAGCATCACTGAATGAACCATTATAATACTAGGTTTGTTGTAGTAGAACTGGATCACGACAATAAGGTTGAACCCATAAGTAAAAATAGCATATGCTGGACACCTTATTGTCAGAAGGATGTAAAAAAGAAAGAGTTACGTAAAGAATCACAACACTTAACGAGCACTGACAAAATAATCCATAGATGCAGAGCACTATGGTTTTAAGTACCGTCTGCAAGGTTGTCTAGTTCGAGGGTTTAAGTAGATTCGTTTTTTCTTCTGTAAGTTCGTATCATGAACTCGTAGAGTTATGTACCAAATAAATTTAAGTTAAAATAATTAGTAAGCATCAACAATACAACATTATGCTCCTATTTAAGAGATAAATATTAAAACATCTTATATATTTAATTAATATGACAAAATATAATGTAATAAATATTAAGTATTACCTAGCTAATAACAGTTGTAACTTACTAAGTTAGAAAGAAATAAAAGATAAAAATCACTATAGTTTATTGCATTTCAAATATATTTTCTGTAAACTTAATTCCTTATTAATCATTAATAAGATAGATGATGAAATATTTAATACTTTATAAACTATTTTCTTATACAAATTAAGGAGTTGTACATATATATGGAATCGTGTAAACTCATTAAAACTGTCTAGGCTCATGTAAACTCTATAAGACTTTATATATTTTACATAGTTTCTGAAAATTAATTTACAAGTAAAAAATCTAAGGGTCTCAGTCATATAAGATTCTACACCAATTTGACTCGCTTTCTTAGTTGAACTGTTAAACTCATAAGAGTATATAAAGTTGACTCTAGAATTTAACAACTTTAACTGTTTGTCATATCTCTGATTATTAATTAACTTTCCGGATGATTATTCACATATACTGTTTTGAATGTTGTCTTATTATCATTACTATTATTTGGACAGATCGTTAGGGATAAGTTATTAGTATTATATTCAGTTGGTCTTAATATTTATTTATGTTTTAGTTGAAGAAATTACAATGTTTTATTTTTTCAATGCAAATTAATATATAAATAAATTTAGTGTCAAATCTGGTATGATATGCCGTGTCGTGTTATGTGTACACAATTTCGTGTTTTCAGGCCTCTCTGTATCGAGTCCGTTTTACGCATTTGACAACATTGCTAATTAACTTTCCAGATAATTGCTTTCTCAGTTAATTACTTTCTCTAATTAAAGGCATACAAAAGACCTTCTGGTGCGCATAAGGAATTGAATAACTTTCTATATAGATGCTTTATCAATTAATTCTCTAATTGAAGGCATATAGCCTTATGGAAAGGTTGATAACCGACAACTGCACATAATTTTAAGTAAGTTGCTCAATGATGTTATAGATTTGATGAAAAAACTTTAATTAAGGTCCTTTAATGCAAGCCATAAAAAATAATTTCCAGTTGCGAGAAACTTAATTCATTTCTCTTAAAATTTTCATGTATGAAATATAACTGTTTTTACTTTTTATATGATGAGCAAGTTACCTCTATTACTACACTACATTTTACCTGTGTTCTATTAAGCTAATTATGTGATGTTGAACTAAGACTATGTTTGTTTGGGGTTCCCTGTTTTTCCAAATTGACCATTAGTAAATGCTCCGTCAACAAATTTTTTTTGTCTAGTCCTATTTTGTTTCTTCCTTTTGGATAGAAATCCTAATATCTCACATTTTAAAAATAAAAAAATAACAATTTCTATTTTTTAACGTATCTTTTGTAAAACAATCAAACACATTACTTTCGCAGAAAATATTTTCTTTAGAATTGAGTTTTCTTCAGAGCTTAATTTCAGCACCCTAATGAAACCTAAGGTTGCAATTTCCTTCACCTCAACAGGAGGACAAACATTACCATTATGCATCTATTCATAACATTTAATTTTGTATGCTTTCTCTAACAAAAATTGTATGCTATTTGTTTACTTCTTTTTTGAACAAAATTATGAAAGATTCTTCTGACAAGAGTTCAAAATTCAGGTATGTCAATCGTGCACTTTATCTTCTTCACTTCTCTTGTGGATTATCGCATCCAAATTCTGCTGCAACCTACATAAATGTGGCAATGATGGAAGAGGGTATGGGAAATGTTCATGTTGCACTAAGGTATCTTCATGAGGCCCTTAAATGCAATAAGAGATTACTAGGAGCTGATCACATACAGGTCTCTCTCTCCTTCCCTCTCTCTGTCTGTCTCTACATCCTGTGTGTGTGTGGGATTGCTACATATAGAGATGCTCACTTCTCTGTTAATACATGTGTGCAAAAAAAATAATTCTACAAAAAAAAATTGCATTTTACCAACTATTGTTTCCTCTAAACTTGGCTCTCTATTTCTTGTGTGTATTTGTGTTCAACTTGCAATTGTATGCTTTGGTAAAGTTTTCCATTACATCCGTATGTTAATTTCCCAAATTCAAAGCAGAGAAATGACTTCCTTTTTACTATCCGTTGGAAGATGTGAAAGGAAACAATTAATCTAATTTATTCCCATCTCACAGTCCATTGAACTATAACTGATACCTTGACAGACTGCTGCAAGCTATCATGCAATTGCAATAGCTCTATCGATGATGGAAGCCTATTCTCTTAGCGTTCAACATGAAAGAACCACATTGCAGATACTTCAAGAGAAACTTGGCGCAGAGGACCTCCGAACGCAGGTAGTTTGACTTGAAATGAATTCGTGGTGATGTAGATTCATCTACAGTGAGTTATCAATACGTGTATTCATGTAGGATGCTGCTGCGTGGCTTGATTATTTTGAGTCAAAGGCTTTAGAACAGCAAGAAGCTGTTCGCAGAGGTATTCCGAAGCCCGATGCTTCTATTTCGAGCAAAGGTCACCTTAGGTAAGGAAATATTGAATCCAATAAGATGATTTCATAATTTAACCTAATTTTTCATAAAAACACCTTCATTGCATGAGGTTTAAGACTAATCACATCCACAGTGTTTCAGATTTACTTGATTACATAAATCCAGATCAAGATACAAAAGAAAGAGATGGTCAGAGAAAGCAACGACGTCAAAAGGTGACTATCCCTTTTCATTCTATCCTTAAATTTTCTTCCACAAATGTATTGTGAAGATCCTCCCAGTCCCAGAAAATAACAAAGCACAAATATAGTAATTGTCTATTGTGTTCCCAAATTTTTAATCATTTGAAATAAAATGGTATGAATGTCATTTTTATTTATTATTCATAGTAGTAGAAAACCCTTGGAATTTCACCACGTTCATGTCCATTGTACGAATTTTAGAACAACATTGATGAACTATCGCCTCATCTCTAGCATATCCAAATGTATTGACTAATAAAGCTACCATGAAAAAAAGATGACAATGCAAAGGATCTTAGTCAAATCCTCAAAATGATTAGTGGGGAATTTATGATATAGTATTGAAAAAATAATAATGCTAAACCTACAAATTTTTTATGCAAGAAAAGAAAGGAGAGATGTGCATGTACAGACTGCCATTTCAATTCAGTTTTCTGAAATCACATGACATCAACTGTTCTTCCAGCAGATATAAGCAAAAACTGGGTTGAATGAGATAAAAGAATAAGCGGAACGGATTGTAATTAACTATTGTTGATGGTTTAGTAGAGTTGCGATACATTCCTGCAGATGGTTTAAGTGCTCAAGAATAATTTGTAGATGGTTTAAGTGCTCAAGAATAATTTGTAAATCCTCAATGGACTATGAATTACGCAAAGAGTAATGTAGAATGTAACTCAGGAAAAGTTCAACTCTAGGGTATGCCGTTTTAGAGGATGTGGTCACAATATTTTTATATACACATTCTGGAAGTTTGTTAAATCAAATTTAGGTGTCAGCGTTTCTACCTTTCTGTGAACTTGTTATATTTGGAAAAACAAGAGTTTGGAATCAAGAATGGATATAATATGCACGAGTTTGACATGATTATTATGTTCTAATGATAATAAAGTTGTAGATGTTATTGTAGTGGTTAAGGAAATTTGTATTATAAAGACCCTTATGCTTAAGGCTACATCTGTGTATCTGGAGGAAAGTTAAACCATGATCTATTTGAAAGCAACCTTACATTAGAAGCTCCAATTATCCAGCAGTAAGTACTTTGTAAACTCATTGCTGGCTTGGGTTCCACATAAAAGGCATCCTCATAGGCCTCTCAAAAAAAAAAAACATCCTCATAGAGTATTGTCCTGCTCCTATTTATGCTGACATGTTCAGTTAGTACATGTTTTTTTTTCCTTAAACAGTTCGTACATGCTTTAGATCAATGGCTACTGTATTATGTGTGACCTATGAAACATCTTTACATATATACGCTTAAGGAGGTAAAGTTAATTTCTTGGTGGCTTCTAATTATCCCATTTTCTTGTTCTAATCTCGTATCTATGAAGACATTATGCAACCCATGCATAAACAATTTTCTTGTGTTTTAGTTTCTCATGCCTTTTGAATCATTTTAGCTTCTCCATGATGTCCCTGTTTTTAAACAACAGTTTCCAATGCAGAATAATGGTAGATCTAGTCAAGATCAATTAATCACAACTGTAGATGACACTCGAGAAGATGCATCTTCCCCAAGCACCAAGATCAACAAGGAAAACTTTACTGACATTAAAGGACTCGAATATAACCATTCGGAAAAGACAGAATCTGAAGATTTGACAGCTAATGCAGCTCCTTCCAAACAACTGGATGTCGTATCTGCTTCAGAATCTTCTGATGAAGGCTGGCAAGAAGCGACATCAAAGGGACGCTCTGGACATCTACGCAGAAAAGTCAGCTCAAGAAAATCAGAATTCACGAAATACATAAGCAGCGCAGAACCTTCAAGTTATAAAAGCACCAGTTTTAAGAGGAAAAGTGAATCGACAGCACCAAGATCCAACGCCATGACAGCCAGGACTTCTGCTGATGTTTTTTCTACTGGAAGGGGTTTAAGGTCCGGAAATTTGGGATATGGAGAAGATACAGATAAGTCACATGTTAAGATACCCGGTAAAGATTTCATTTCAAATAAAAATGTTCGAATTTCTGCTACAGCCAGGCTCGATATAGTGGCTTCGAAGTTTGTGTCTTACAAAGAGGTAGCAGTGTCACCGCCTGGGACAGTTTTGAAGTCGATGCTAGATCATCCAGAACAAATGAAGGATGCAATAGATAATGTTGAGGAACACCCCATTTCTCAAGAGACCTCAGAGGATGATGACAAGAACACAACTGAAATAATGTCGCATGAGGAAGGATCCAGTGATGACAGTGAGAAAGAAGCTCATTCTAGTGATGCTGATGGATCAAATGGAGCTGAGAAACCTGATAATGATGGTCTTTCTGACTTGGCAACATCAAAGAAGGTTGGAAGCAAGCTCTCTGCTTCAGCTCCTCCATTCAATCCTGGATCCTTATTGTCTATGAGCCAACAGTACAACTCAGCTGCAATTGGAGGATTGTATGACACAAGAGCTGCTAGTCAGATTATATCACCTCAAACATTGGAAAACATCTCTCCTCAATCTGTGGATACCAGAGTCCCACGTGGTCCAAGATCAACTATGTATTATCGAAGTGGTTCATCTCGCAGGAAACATGTTTACTCAAATTCACAGAGCTCAGTTGTAAGCAGAAATAACCCCACTGCTACTATCATGAATCCTCATGCAGCTGAATTTGTCCCAAAAAGATCTTGGCAACAAGATCATGCTGATGATCTCCAAGAAGTTCAAACCTCTGGAAATGATCTGAAGCAACATTTAGATTCCGAGATAAATGAAGAGGACATAACTTCTGATGCCATTCTTTTAGTTGAGAAATCACATGTTGATATAGTTCCTGATGGAGGAAAGAGCAAGCCGACTAAAGGGAAAGATAGCCTAGAAACTCTTCAGAAGACAGAGCTTGCAAGACAAATTCTTTTCACTTTCATTGTTAGGTCAGTTCGAGATAGTCTCAGCACACCTGGTGAAGGACATGTTTCTACAAGATCTCGAAATAGGACTACGACAGGTGATGAAAGCATTGGAAATGGAACTATTTCAGAGTACACATCTAAATCATCTGATCATGGTGTTCCAAGACATATGCAAGAGAACAAAAGCAAAGACACTGAAGGATTTACAATGGTCTCAAAGAGAAGGAAAAACAAACAATTGGCAAATGGAGTTAATGGTCTGTATGCACAACAGTCTATCTGCACAACAGTCAGTTGAAACAAGATTGTGTTTTTTGGTTTAATGATTGCAAAGCATATGGGAGAATGAAACTGTCATTTGCTAGTAATGATTTTAAACATAATTATTCGCGTTCATCAAGTTCTGCAGGCAAGTTATGCATGGGTTATAAGTTCTGCATCATGCCTTCACATATTCCATCAGAAGCTTCCTCTTGCCAAACGGTTAAGGGTTCATCCCACTTCAGTTATGATGCAACAAGAAAGTTATAATGCTGGTGATCTCTGACAATGCAACCTTGAAATACTACAAAGGAATTTCTTCTTTGAATATATCCTAATGAAATTTCTTGTACGTTCTTTTTTTACCAGGTAAGCAATAAAAGTTTCTGGAACACCTAATGCTTGATGTGCATTAATTTTTGACTCTGGAAACATCTTAGTATGTCTTCCTTCAATGCATGCCTCTCTTGCATGTGAAGCTCATTTCTCTTTCTTGTAGTGCAACTCCATTTTGGGTTTTGTTCCCTTAATTGGTAAATCCTACTAGTTTGGACTATTAAGTATATAAAGTTTTCTCTTTCTGTAAAATTTTCAGCAAAATTACTATTGCTTTTATCTTGTAGATTCATTTAGAGGGAAACCTTTCAAAATCTCTAGAAGTGAAAATGTGCTTTGTTCGACATGCTAAGAGTACAGAAACATTCAGTAGCATCTTCTGCTTCCATACTTCCACTCTATCTCATAGGACATATGTAAAGTGACACAATTAAGAAACAGAGAACAAGTATATACTTTCCAACTTCTTTCAGTTTCCCATTCTCAGAAACAATATTAAGTCAGACTCTTGAAACCTTTCCTTTTTTTTTTTCCTTCATAAATCGCGATAAAGGCTTCATATATCGGTAAACTTCACAAGAAAGTTTCAGACGCGTAAGTGACCTCTTAATTTTAGTCATGTCATTTTGAACACCTTCAGAGATATTGGACTCAGAAATCATAATTGTTCCATGTCACTGCTTTGCAACAATAATACTATAAACAAAATGTTTAGATAGTAGCTTCGTCATTTAAATGACACTTAAATGCAATGTGCCATTTTTGCAAGTCTGGTCAGTTAATTCCATAACACTGGTGAAGTTTATATCTGTTTGTGTGTGTGTATACATATTATATATATATATATACATACATATATATATATTATATATATATATGATGAAATTTCTGATCTTCTGCAGTTAGATTCTAGAGGATTTTTGAAGGCTAATACTAAGAAAGACCGGGAAGAGGACTATAAACTAATTCCATATAACTCCTGTTCAATTGTCCAAACACAAGAAAGTTAATACCTGAAATAGACAACAGCAACATCAATTCTGACCCAAAATCAAAGCGAGAGAGCCGCATCAATTCTGACCCAAAATCAAAGCCAGTAGCCTACCCTGATTATTCAAATTACTAGGGTTTCTGATGGTCTAATTACTTCTCTTGGATTGTCAATGGCTGTGAATTGATGAGAGAGGATGAAGAAATCCATCTAAAATATTATAATATGATCTTCTCAGTCCAAGGATATTCTTTTTTGTTTTTTGGTCTTCATTACTTCTGAAAACATATTCTCTCTCTCTCTGAATAGGTTTTGGGTAAAACATGTCTCAAATTCTTTTCAATGGGGGATATGACTACTTGGATAGTCTGTGTTGTAGCAATGTTCCCCAGGTTCCCAAATAGTTGTATGCATGACCAAACGACTTAGGCCATATTTGGCAGGATCTCAATCCGCTATCATCTCATACGAAACGTTGAGCTGTCAAGCGTATCTCCAAACGCTTGATAGTCAAACACAACCTTAGGATTTAGATGTTTTTCTTTTCCTTTTTACATCATTAATATTATTCGTTATCACATACTTACGCAATGGTAGCAATATAACTCTCCTTGGTCAAATGGCCAAAAAACCTTTTCAGGACCATGCAAGACTTGCAACAGTTACATTGTAAGATATTATTATTATTATCTTTCAATGTGTAAATCCATTTTTTAAACTCTTGTAAATATTTAAAGTTATTTATATTTTTATTTTAAAAAACTGGATCCTTTTTAGCATTTTTAGAATGATCAATCATGAACGGTGATTTTTTTAATATTAAAAGTCTACACGTGTTTACATTGAAGTGGATTTACATATCAAAACATGCATTAATGCACTACTACATCAAGTTTGAATCCACACCTTCAATTTTATATTAAATTGCAAATAGCTGATTGGTTCGACAGCTTAACGAACTAAACCTTAATTTTATAATCAAATCCCATTATCTATTAGAAAGAAGTTTAACTATGCATGTTCTTTGTCTCCAACTTGATTGTTTAGAAATTAGTCTATGAAACGAGGATTTAACGCATAAACCATGTGCAGTGTGCAAACATAAATTATTAAATAGAGGTTACATTTTCTCTTAAATAATAAGATGAAGAGATTCAAAAGTAATTTCAGGCAAAAGAAAGTAAAGTGTATAACTTAATATTATTTCCTTTGCATATTGTGGGTTCGCATGGTTTTTAGGGGCCACTAACTCCATGATTTAGGGTGTAAATTGGGGTGTAAACAAATATCGCAAAATAATTTGACAAAGTTTTAGATTCTTTAAATTTTAGAAAATATTAGGATTTATTTTTTTTTTCCAAAAAAACCCCAAAGAGCCAGCTAACAATATATTATAGGTACATTATTTTTATATTTTGACTACCTTCAACATATATAAGATTTCCCAATAAATACGTACTATCAGAATTTTTTATATTTTGAGTAGCCCCCAACATATATGCATGGCCGCGTCCGCCTCTACGGGTCAACAACTAATCGTGCTTAACAACATTTAGAGATCGATCAAGTTGGTCAAGAATTACTAACAATGGCTATTAATCTTTTGCTTGGCGTTTACACTCGTGACGTCTCCCACGTCGTAAGTCGTAATGTATGAAAAATTAAGCTTATATGCATATTGATTAATTCATATAACCTGAAAATTTGCCTTTCTCGCTGCCATTATAAAATTTTCAAAAAGAAATCTCCTTCTGCTGCCCATCAATTTATTTTTAGTTTCATTATTTTATGAGATGCTTAATGTTATAGTGACCACCAAGAGGTCATCAACGTGTGTCTCAGGACATATGTGCGGGGCACGGCCACGTTCAATATCTAGACAAGCGGAGTACCTTAAAAAGCCCATTGAATGGATTTGAATAATTTAAGTAGAAATCTTAGGACATGACGACTAGGGAGTGGTGTCATGCGAGATGTCTTGTGCAGGCGCTTGGCGAGCGTCAAGACGGGCGCTTCTCCGATGGGACACGAGACACTAATGGGGCAAATAAATGGCTTGGCTTCAAGATAAATGCCTCATCTATATGCAAGACATCTTGGACCAAGTTTGTCACAATGTGGATTGTGGGGTGTCGATCCCATTATTGAGACATGCACACCAAATCAACAAGAATCCTTGAGAATGAGCTTGATATAATCAATTTTCATGGAGAACACTATCCACTTAATTAATGTTGAGAGTATTGGAAAGTATAAGTTAGATCTTGGAGACAACTTTATGATATTCAAAAATGTGTTGTATGTGTTAAGAATAAGATGCAATCTGGTTTCTATTCTCGTCCTTCTGCAAAAGAACTTTTCTGCAAAAGAACTTTGAAGTTAGATTTTATAATGTTCGGATCATTATATACACGAATATGAATGTATATGCAACTAGAAGGCATGTGCTCAGTCATAATTTGTCCTGTCTCGATATGTAAATGATTGATGAAATAAAAAATTCTTCTCAATATACTCTGTATTATGTGTTTGACTATGATCTTTGGCATGAGAGACTTGGACATCTTGGAAACTCGAAAATGGAACAAAATAAAAAAAATGAACTTAGCATCCAATATTTTTTATGCAAGAATAATGTCTTGTGAGCATTACTTGGCCGAAAAGATGACAAGAATCTCATTTTTTGTGGGGACAAAGTCAACTGAATTGTTGAAACTAATTCATTTAAACATTTCTGATCCATTGAGTATTACTACTTACAAGAGGAAGGAGTACTTAATTACATTCATTAGCGATTACTCCAACATTGTTATGTCTACCTTATAGAAAGAAAAGTAAATACACTTGAGAGTTTCAAGAGGTACAAGACAATATTAGAGAAAATGTTCGGAAGACTTATAAAGTATTTAAGGACAAATAAAGGAGGAGAGTATACCTTACTGAAAGTATTTTAGAGGACATACATAGACAAACTACAATGTCGTATACGCCACAACATAATGTTGTGACAGAGATAAAAAATAGGACTGTGATAAATGCAGTGAGATGTATGTTGTCTCATTAAGGTATGCTAAAATAATTTTAGGGACCAACGGTGATGCAGTGATGATTGCAAGTTGCATACAAAATAAGATTCTCATAAAGTTCATAGAATCAACGTCCTATGAGTTGTGAAATGATAAGAAGCCCAAGTTGTACTTTGAAAATACAAAAATGAGAATGTGAAGCACATATATTAGTTCCTAATCAGCTAAGGGACAAGCTAAACGTTAGGAGGGAAACATGCAGATGAAAAGGATATAGATTCTTTCACTTGGAAAATGGTCTCATAAGAGTCATGATGCTACCTTTTTCTGAGAATGAGAAGGAGCATGTCCATGATATTGATTCTTTAACGATTCTAGGAGATGGTTGGCAACTATAGAAATATACTAGGCTATCCAACAGTGGGAGTTGATGTTACATAAAATTGTATATCTTTGAAAGAAGTGAAAGAACCCATTATTTTTCACAAGGATAACCAACACCAACAAACGACCTCAAATAACAATTGCACATTTGGATGATTATGTGTACGAGTGCGATGCGTCATGTTACTCCGTTGATGTTCAAGTAGAGAATTGTACAAAGGGTTCGTCATCCCCTCCTCTCTCCTCTATGGAGTGAGGAGATTGGGGAGAGCGACGACCCACCTCACAAACTATGGTGTAGTACCACAATAAGTGCGACACTGTGAAATTAGGTAGGCAATCTAGTTAGGAAATTGGCAATAACGTGCAAAAAAGACTGCTACTACAATAGTTTAATAAATGGATAAATTGTGTTATAAATTAAAGTTTAGTGACCAAATCGAGGAATATATCATTGTTGGGTGATCATATTGGAAATTTATTATGCAAAAGATTTATCCTCAAGTTTGAGCTATGGTTGTTTAACATAAAATGTCTTTTTATGTTTTTCCATTCTCTTGTGTTTAGCACCAAAAAAATCGATGATACTTTTTTTATAGACATGAGACAAATTTAGAAAAAGAAAATTACAAATAATTTGTATATACAATATTCTTTTAGGACTATTTGCTTAAAGAATAAGATATTACTCCTATTATAAAATATAATGTCTAGAATAAAATAAATAAGACTATAATAAGTTGAAATTATCTCTCTCAATTCCTATGGCCGTTTGGTTGGGGCATTACTAATCGAGGATATGAAACTATTGTTATATAAAAAATGATATTTTATGAGAACAAGATAGATCATCCTAAAATTATTCTAGACTTAAATCATCTTTGAATTTTAGGCTTTATTATAAACTTATTATATACTTTGGCAATATAAGAAGGAAGGTCTTAGTTTAAATTTTGTTTTGACTGAATGGGCTTTATAATTTTTCATGAAAAGGCCAACATATTCTCCTCAAGCAACAACAATTTTTAATATGAGATTAAATATGTTTCAATTATTTTTAATCCACAATCGGTCATTAAAAAGATTAATGTTATTTTCAAAGTTTAGACTTTATTCTAAATTTATCATGTTGGTGATCATGGCTACCTAGATAAATGATTATCAAGCTGCAAGCATAATCTTAATTGATCCTATATACAACTTTGTGAATTATAGATGACTATAGACTTTTAAAAATTGATTCTCGTGATTTCATAGGATAGTAGAAATTCTCAATTGAACTAACATTTGAAGGTACTTTCATCTCACCAACTCCTTAACTAGTATTCATTAAAGGGTTGTATGGTATTGGAACAAAGGAAGAATAATTACCTTTTGCATCCAAATACCCCTAAAATTTATCAAGAATAATTTGTTCTGGTCAACCTTTTGAAGTTTTAAAACCATCTTGATTTCTTAAAAATCACTCATTTTGTTCTCATTTTATGAATATTATTGTTCCTGGCAATGGCAAGAACGAGTAGATTATTCAAAACTTGTAAACTTTTTAACTATTTTGTTATATATTATAGTAATAACTATTTTAATTAGTTATTATTTATTAGACTTTGGAAATTATTAAATGCTCAAAAGGGTAACATTATACATAAATGATAATAAAATATGAATATATAGTATACAACTTTAAGTATTAAATAACCATTCTAATATCATAATTAGTGGGTAATAACATGTCATTAAAATATATAATAATGTTAGATATTAATAGTGATTGCAAATATTAGTTAATTATTATAAAATATCATAATTATTTAGTAGTTAAAATTTTATTAAAAATAAATAAAGTAACCTAATTATACGTTATAAAAAATAACATTAATATTTTTTCTCATTATTTTAAAATTATTTATTTATTAAATTAAATAATGATCATTGTATTATTATGGTTATTTTATTAAATTAGGTAATTAAATAATTTAAATAAATATAAAATTACAATTTAATAATATTTATTTTATTATTTTATTTTTATTTCAATCAAACACTAATTAGTATAATCATTAAAATACTAATAAATTAACCAAGCACATCACAAGAATATTTCACCCCTATTTTTTTCACAAGAATAAAAAAAAGAATATTCTCTCTAATTCTCATCCCCCTTATTCCTACACCAAACAAGACCTAAGAGTCATTAGATTAAGAAAGATGTAAATAACTGAACTCCCTTTCGGATCTAAACCTCGTTTCTTGACGCATGATGTGCAATGGTGTATCGATTTATCAATGTAACATCGTAAGGTGTGATAGAGATTGCGATGAAGAGAGTGACAAGTTTTGGTAGAAACTTAGATACATAACTTTTGGGCTACAAGGACATGATTTTATTTGTACTATTTATTTTAAATTGTCGAGTCCATATGGATTAAACTAATTGCACAAGTACTAATTCATGAAGATTATCTAGAGAGATCTAATCACGAGGGTTTGTAAATTAACTAATCTTTTTTTGGCGCTTTTATAATAAGAATGATAATGAAAGATGATTAAGGCATATATAATATGAGAATGAAATTATGGAGTAAGGAATTGCCTTGGTTTTAGTACGTTGTTGTAAAACACCATTAAAGACATGAATCAATTCAAGAAGAGAAATCAAATATCAACTAGCTAGCTCTCACTATACTACTCTAGATCCTTGAAACTTACATATCAAATCAAATTTGACCAAGGTATTGATCAACCGACTCTTATTGAATTGATTAAAGAGAATATACCAAGTACCCTAGTAAAGGATTTCACCGTAGGACTACTCAATTTATTTATAGGTTCATAATACCCATCACACAATTGATATATTTCCCTAGTTATGATTGATATCTCGATTTACAACAATAAATATACTCTCTCAAGCTATACAAATGTTAATTGTGCATAATTCATTTATTTTTCATATTATCATTACTTCATTTTCACTATTAATTCATCTTTTTTATTGCCTTAATTTATACCTATTATGAGAAGTTTTGTATTTTACAAATTTCAAGACATCAAAATATCAAAACTAAGAAAAGGCAAAGGCACACAACACAACTAAGGTCATAGTTGAGTTCATATGGCTATGTTTGAGCCTAGCAAAATGTGTCAATGCAATACGACTTGATAACAACCAATTCATTTCACTCATGGCAAGCCAGTTCAATTGTAACTAACATATTTTGCACTGAACTGTAGAAAGTGCGAGTTGAACCTTAGCATATTTCCCAATGGTGCGCTACAAATCAAATTTGTTTGTACGCACATGGCTATCGATCGCAACACCTTGATCAAGATTATTTTATTAAAAAGTTAGGACAATTTTGTGTGATGGTTGATGTAATCTACCATAATTATAAAATGGTCTAAGATGGGCAATTTTGAGCATTCTTCTTTGGTCAATTTCGAAAGCTAAGTGGCTGCTAGGATCTTTTAGGTTTATAGCATTGAATTTTGAAGGTTAGAGCATTGCATTTTAAATATTAGAGCTATGTTTTTTTAACGTTATTTAATGTTATTTGGGTTTGGATTCTTGGCTGTAGGTTAATGTTTTAGATTTCCATCTTTTGAGTTTAATGGAATTTATGTTTCCTTCTTATATTTGTTTGTCTTTCTCTTCATTATAAGTAGCAAAATCTCTCTTTTCTTATGGTTAATTAGCTTGTATGTTTGACTGTTGAATGGGTTATGACTCAGAATTTCATATCCAAATGTGATTAGCTACCTCATTTAGGTTAAGTAGGTTATTAATTGATGAAAGCCATATCAATTGACTAGTAGTTTCGTTAAGTAAGATATATGTATGCATCTTAGAACTAGGAGTACAATATATTGTTTTTTAGATATTTGTGAAGTGAATGCAACTAGGTTACAAATGTGAAGTATGAATATTATCATTTTTATGTGTAATTAACATTTATTGTCTTGAAAGGTGAATGCATGATCTTCAAATCGAATAAGAATATATTGTATGTCATTGCTCAAACTAGCTAATTACGATCCTAAATTAATTTGAAACCCTAGGACATCTTCTAATATAGATTTCATCTCAATTCTTACTTACCTTTTGTTATCATGCTATTTTATTTTGATTAGCTTATAATATTTAGTTACCATTTCCCTCATAACCTTAATCATTTAGATAATTTCATTGATGTCACAGAATTCTAGTATTTGGTACTGTTTCTTGTGAATTTGATCTTTTACTACTACACGATAACAATTGTAACGTAAAGGAAATGATAAATCCTTCCAAAAGTAAATCAAAGTAATAACCAAATGGCCCTCACTATATTAATTTAATAATAGAAACATGTAAATCAATTCAAAATCAGTCAAGGAATTTACCAACCAACTCTCACTTCATTGTTTAAGGAGAATATATCAACTACTCTCATCAAGAAATCCTCACCCAAATGAAATAACGTTATTCGGTTAGTTAATTCAGAGATCTATCAATATATAATCACAAACAATCAATTTCTTTAATTGTGATTAATCTCTAGATTTATAGACATGATTGTGCTTTCTTAAGCTACACTTAAAGAAAATAAATGATTATTTTGAGAAGAGTAAATTAACAGATCCTCTCATATTATTCATAAACAATAAAGTATAGAACACATGATAAAACTGAATCACATAGATCATAAAAGAAATTTAAAGATTGATTAATGAAATGATGAGATAACAAAGTTTCAACTTAGACTTTCACTAGCTTTTAGAAAAGATCTAGATTTTAAATTGAAGGAAGAAGACAACGATCAATTAAGAGTTTGAACAAATAATTCCATGCTGATAAAAAAATCCCTAATAAAATGAAATAGAAGTGCTTTAGTTCTCTCTCAAGATAAAATATAATCTTTATAAATGTCTCAACTAGATAGCAATCACATGTTTAAACATTGTATTTCCAAATGTTGAGCCCTAAATAAAGGATCTAATGAAACTAGCTAGAAAAAAAAATAATGAAGTACACTAAAAATGAGGTAGAATAACTATGGTAATGGTTGAAGAGGAGTTGTAGTGTTCCCCTCCCTAGGGAGCCATTAAAATTCAATGAAATTGAGCCTCATCCTTGGCTTTTGTAAGAGAGTCCTCTCTTCACGAAAATATGTCAATCTAGCCACCAATGATGTGTTTTTAAACCGCGGACACAACCTTTTAACATCCAAAGCCTCCCCAAGCGTCCAAAGAGTTTAACATGTTTTGAAGTCCTTTTTCTGTTGAAATATGTGGAGAAAATCGAGTTTGCTCAAATATCAAGAATTTTGGAGTGTTTGTGGCAACCCATGATAAATATTTCACTATCATAAGTTAGAGCAATTAAATATATGGAAATGATCACTTATGGTACGTAATGTCTCCTTTCTTTGATCTAGAGCTAGTGACACCTAATTATTTTATGGTTCGAACTATAGTAGAAAGCTAACTCCTAGTCAAATTGACATTGAAGATTTCCAAAATCGAATGTGGCCTGTTAACTCTCTCATAAACCTTAGAATATAATCATTAATCAATTGTGCTAATCAAATTTTATTTAGTAATGACTCATTTTGATGTGATAAGATAAATATTTTTTTAACTTCACGATGATGATTGTTAATTTGTGTCATGGACTATTATCCAAGCAAAAATTGAGTTATACCAACATCTATTACGGATATGAAATTCTATCATAACATGTTAAGAAAAATGCATTTCATAGTTTAAGATACTAACGAGAGTTATCTTAGATGGTTGAAGGACAAGGGAGCTAGTAGCCTCAAATTTGAACTTCCCATGTCAACACTTTCTTGGAAGATTCTCTCTATCCATTCGGACTGGATTAGCTAGATACTAGTAGTTTTGGATGCTGGTTGGCCCACTCTGATGGGTGGATTAATCGAAAAAAATAGTTTAAAATATTTTGTTACGTACAATCCATAATACCCTCTTGTCCCAATCCACAGCCCATGGAAGACTCTGTTATGTCCCAAAACAAATCATTATAGTATGAGTTGAAGCTCAAATCCATCTAGCAATTTCTCCGTTTGCTCCTCACTCTTACTTATCCAAATAATGAACAAATGAAGATAACGCACATGGGTGCCTATGACATATTGGATAAGTGTAATAAATAGTAGTAGTAGTTGAAATGTGCATTTATGCATGAATGGCCAGATGTGTTGGAACCTTTTTTGCACTAAGAGTCTTTGTGAGAGGTTACTTGCTCAATTCTAGCATTGCACTTCTTTTTATCAAAATATATATTTTTTATTTATGATTCAATTTAGAGTAAATTATATATATTTCATAATATAGATACTTTATTTCTATTATTACTTAGTAGTTAATATAGATTGAACTTTATTGGTTGTCTGTTTTAGATTAACTATACATTCTACTTAGTATCTTATTGTTTGAAACTAATTTTTTTATACTTTTAGCTTTTCAATATACTAAAATCTTATATGTCATAATAAATATCTATCAAATAATACAAGTGTTTGTTACATTCATATTTAGATTTTTAATGTTTATTTTTATTTATCTTTTGCTAAAATGTTGAGCTTTATTCAGCCATAATAAAATCATGTATATGTGTTAAGATTACACATTTGTACTTATTACACAATTTTACAGTTATAAATATTTTTTGTTACAAATATATAATTAATAATAGCGTTAAATAATTATTTAACAAAAAAAATCATCAAGAGAATATATTTCATTGTGGGGACAAAGTTTATTATATTATTACTGCATAACCCATTGTATTCTTTTTTTTTGTTTGATCACATATTTGCTTTTTCATTGGATTCAGATTAGTGGAAATTATAACCCTTTATTTTTTATGTGTTTTTTCTTGTAAGTTAAATAGAAAGATATAGTAAGTGTAAGATTAACAATTTTTTATTTTGAAATGGCTTAATCATCTGAGTCTCTTCCTATTCATTAATTAACTAAGCAGATTAAGGTGCCAAATGAAGCATAATAACATAAAACAAAGAAGAAAAAAAACAAGAAAACAGTTGTAACATGAAAAAATAAAATAAAAGAAAGAACATCTTCACATTACATACTCAAATACATACATAGTACAAATGAAGAGAGATCAAGCTCCCACAGCCATGAATCAAAGCACAAAACAAATAGAGATTGGTTCCACCACATGCACTTCATGCAACAAACACCCAGTCACATAGTTTTCATCATTTTTTTTCTCTTTAATTCCTATTCCTGCAGTGTATGAACTCACTGGGGGAGTGGCTCGTGCTCGGTGTTCAAGAAGGCATAGGTGTACACAACTCCGGCCAGACCACCGCCGATGAGTGGGCCGACCCAGTAGACCCACAGGCCGGCGAAGTTTCCGCTGACCACCGCGGGCCCGAATGAGCGTGCTGGGTTCATGGATCCGCCGGTGAAGGGGCCGGCGGCAAGGATGTTGGCGCCGACGATCAGGCCGATGGCAATGGGGGCGATGGTGCCGAGGGAACCCTTCTTAGGGTCGGCTGCTGTGGCGTAGACGGTGTAAACGAGGGCGAAGGTGATGATGATCTCGAAGACCACTCCTTCGAAGTCGCCGACTCCTGATGCAAGGCTGTGGGTTGGTGTGTTCTAGATACGATGTACAACACAAGAGAAACGTTAGATCTGTACAATTGATCGAGCAACAATTAAAAGGTATAGAAACTGTCTTACGAGGCCGCCGGTGGCGAACTTGAGGAGGAAGGCTCCGACGACGGCACCAACCAACTGAGCAACCCAGTAGAAAATTCCGGTGAGGACGGTGATTTGCCCTCCGAGAGCCAACCCGAAGGTCACGGCCGGGTTCACGTGTCCGCCGGAGATGTTGGCGGCGATGGCGACGGCGACGAAGAGCGCGAATCCATGGGCCACGGCCACAGCGACGAGGCCGGTAGGGTCGAGGGGCGCGCCGGCCAACTTGCCTGCAATTAATGACCAAAAAAGCATCATATTTTACTGTAACACGAATTCCATGTAGTTAGGTTCTTCTACTTCTACTGTACCATAAGCGACGGCGGATCCAACGCCGGCAAAGACGAAGAGGAGGGTGGAAAGGAACTCGGCGAAGTAGGCCTTCAGTGAGTCGACGCTGAAGGAGTCTTCGAAACTGCCGAAGGCGATGCAACCCATTGTATGAGGTGTGGCCTGGGGCTGAAGGAGGTGGAGGGAGAAGGCGTTGGGTGGCGGAGTTGGGACGAGAAGACTGTAAAGGAGTGGTTGGATATTTATAGCTACAAGGAGCTTTTGAAGAAGCGGGGGAGGGTTTCTGCATGCATGCATTCATTCATTTAGGAGTGGATGAGGAACTGAGGTGGCAAGGGCGCCAATGGATCCAATGCCAACATGCCAGCTGTGATTAACGTGCATTGGTTGGAATTGTCTCCTACCTCATCAATGATTTGTGTGTTCCTTTCTCTTATCCTCATGCAAGTGTACACTAGTAATTGAAAATAGATAATTCATTTAATTGGTTAACGGATGACTTTTGAAGTTATAAGGTTTTAAGCTTTAGATTCTGTCAACAGTTTTTTAGTTGGTTCGATTGATGGTGGATTGAACTTCAAGAAAAAAGAATCAGAGTTTGATTTTTGAAAGTGCTATTCTTTTTTTTTTTACCTGAAGATAGAATCTCATTGGTGTTCAGAATTACTAACATCCGATTAATTTGATATTCAGACGGGATCGACAAAGATTAATTCTGACCAAATTAGTGATTAAAGAGATCAAACGCGGGACTACTAGCTCCCGTTATCCACGATGCACAAACCCGCTAATCATTCGTGCTAACCAATTTGATTTGAAAGTGCTACTTTGTGAAAAGTGAAATCTTTAACATTTTAAGAAGATAATAATAATAATAATAATAATAATAATAATAATAATAATAATAATAATAATAATAATAATAATAATAATAATAATAATAATAATTAAAATTGATGTGAGCTTCTTCTTTTTTAAATTTGAATTTCAAAATTGTTAATATTGATGGAGGTTTACTCGTGTTCAACTTGATGGTAAGAAGGTAGGGTCTATAGTATGAAAGAAAGGACAAAACAAGTTAACAGTTGGATAAATTGAATGGTGGTGCACATGTTTGAGATCTCCATCAATAAAAATATCTTCCATTTTGTCTGTCCTCTGCAAGTGTTTAACAATTAGGCAGACCTTGTTTATCAATTGAATGGATAAGGTTTTGATTAACAACGAATTGGTTGCATATTTATTGGAGCTTTATCGACAAAGAACTAGACGAGGGAAACTGCATGGCAACTTAATGTAGTTTTGATTATTAATAACCTAATTTAATATGCTCTTTAAGTTCAATTTATGTTGTCAATAATTTGATTAAGATTTCATCCAAATATCCAATCAATAATATAATCTTGAAAAATATTATGTTGCTAAGCTGGTTTATCCGCGTGGTTTTTTATAACTAAAAATATAGCCTAATTAAGATGGTTACTCATATTATGATAAGTAGAACATAACGGAATTAGTAATTACTTAATAGAATAATTGATCTTTTCGATGTCAAGAGTAACACCAAGAAAATATGCTCATAATTTTAAACACAATAAAAATCTGATTTTAGTGTTGGAAGAATGTATAATGAATGGTTATTTAGTCAATGCTTGGCTGGTGCAAGTTTGCATCGCCTCATCGGATGCTTTGTACAATATATCATTTTTTGTATTTTTTCGATTATAATATATGATTTTTTTAGTCAATGCTACTATGTATTTCCAATTATTTTATTCGAAGCGATGAGAGTGAAGCAAAAAATAAACACAATAATAAAATAATGAAGCAAGTGGATGGGAAAATTAAGCTGATATCTTTCCGTATACGTAAGTTAATTGATACGAATCTTTGTGAAACTATGTATCACCAGGAATTTTAGGCAGTAAAGAATCAATATATTTATGTTTTGATTCATATGTATAAATACCAAATAAGTGTTTGATTTGATGAGCTACCATTTGTATTCGAATTTAAACTTGTTATAATCTTATTTTTGCTTATATTCCTAACCATTTTTGATCTACGTTCTCCAACCGAATATGATATACCACAAGCTTTGGTTAAATATCTATATGAGTCATATTAAATTTGCATCAACCAAAGTTATTAATTTGACCAACTTAGTTCATGATTACTCAGAGCTTATTAGTAAGCTCATGATATTTATCGGAGCTAGAGATTGATCATGAGAAGTTGCTCACGCATTTGATCAGGTCTACTGCGAGAACAGTTCGGAAAGATTTGACACGACACATGGCCATGACATGGCAGACAACGAAAGCATGAAGCAAGTGGATATGTGGAAATTAATAATCATGACATACATCTTGAAAGCGCCCATCGGCGAAAAATAGGTCTTCTATTTCTTATTGGAAAATCAAAATTTTAAGGGATGTATATCCTGTGTATTATTCCTTTGGCAACTTAAGGTGCCAAAATTATTCTCTGAGATCGGAGATGGTCCACTGCCAGGTTTGCATAGAACCCACATGAACGTGATCAAGATGCATGTGGCAATGTTTGCTAAAGAATATTATTGGCAGTCAGCTGAAAGATAAGATAAAATGTACTCTAATCTTGTTGTTATCATGCAGCAAGCCAACTACCCACATAATTGTAACTTGCAACATGCCAAGTGTTTATAATTAATTATCTACAGAAATAACGTGCATGACATGTAGCTGGGATTATAAATAGTCATTATAATTAGGTCAGACTTCCATGTTTTTAGGTTAACCATAAAATTTTCCTTGACTGTTATTGATATATCCTTTCTTTTCATCTATATCTACACTAGAAGATCTGTTCAAACAAGCAAAGTTTGCAAACATGATTTTTGACAATACATTTTTATTTTATTGTGTTTTTTTCTTTCAATTTGACATAAAGGTTTTATCGTTAACCAGCAATTATGCTTTTCGATTATGAGACCTTTGTTTTACTAGAATAGTTTTTTTAAAGAAAATTTCTCTCAATTACGGTGCTGGACCCATGTTACATTTAATATGTAGGATCTATCCTCATAAAATTTTTTATAAAATTTTATGATTTTTATTCGATCATCAATCTTATAATTCTCTTATAGCAAAATCTAGATCTTAAAAATTATTTATCAAATGCGTAATTGATATTTTAACTAATCAATAATAAGTCAATTAGGCACAAATGTATAGCAACCAATTTTTTACTCAAAACTACAATAGTATACATATATAGTCGAGATGGTGTCTGCCAAAATTTAGGACATGGGTAATGTCAGACTTGCCAGTGCCATGTGCTCGCGGGATTCATGTGGGATCAAATTGTTTTCCCCTAATGCTCACGGCATATTGTTGAGCCCTTGCAAGAAGCTGAAAGTTCTCTCGTGGATCATATGTTGGGTTTTATTCCTAAGCCCCAGCAAGGAAGAACAAAAAGAAGAGTAGTGGAACACAACGCCTTGTACAAAATAAAGAGGAAAGATGCTGCTGCAACTTGTTGGGTGCATACAGACCGCATAGAGCCAAGGGACAAAACCAACTCAGATCCAACGACGAATTTTAATTTTTTTTAGGTTATTTTCATAAACCTCTCTTGATATCATAAAATTTCAGATCTATCCGTAAATTATAAAATCGGACAGAAGTCACTACAAGAATATGATGGATTAGCGACAATTGATTAACGACCGAAATACCTGTCGCTAGTCTGTCGCTAATGGCGATAACTTAATGAAGGTGCAACGACAAAATAAGTTAACAACAGATAACGTTTGTCGTCGATAGCGACAAAACTAGCGACAAAAATAACAACAGATTATGTTGATAGTGAAAAATCTCACGACGGCTTAGCGACAAAATATCTGTCACTAATTTCCGTGTCTTAAAAACCCCCTTAGCCTCAATTTTTTTTCTATGCGTTATTTGTCCCTCTTCCTCCGTCCGGCCGCACCTGTCGCCCGCCCGCCGCCCGCGCTCGTCGGTTGTCGCCCGCCCACTCGCCTCCTTGCTTCCGGTAAGACGTCTCCGCCGCGCTCCCTCCTCCGCCCTCATCACAGCAGTGAGGAGGGCAGGTGCCGCCCTCCTCAATGAGAGGAAGGCGATGCCGCTCTCTTCCCAGCACTGAGGAGGGTGCACGCCGCCCTCCTCACGTATGACAGTTCATATATAATTATATTTTATTTATATATAATTATATTTCTTTCATATGAAATCATATTTCTTTATTTTTAATCATGTTTAATTCAATTGTAATCATGTTTAGTGAATATCGAATAATGTATAATATTTATAATCTTATTTTTTTCATATTTAATTATGTTCAGCTCATATTTAATTAAGTTTCGTTCATATTTATGTAGTATAATGAGACCTGATCGAAGCTGAATTTTTCAGTGGATTCAGCTCATATTTAATTAAGTTTCATTCATATTTATGTAGTATTATGTTTGTGAAAAATTTAAGGACAAAGTTGATGAATTCTTAAAATTTGCATATGAAGAACACGATGCAACCGATTCTCTTGATCGCATTCGTTGTTTATGTGCGAATTGTAAGAATAAAAAATTGAAACCAAGATATAATGTCGAGATAGATTTATATCGAAAGGGTTTCTGGGTGGATTATTTGAATTGGACTTTGCATGGTGAAGAATATTGGAAAGATGAAAGTTCAAGTAATCAAGACAATTTTATAGAAACTTTGACAAATCCATATATTGATATGGTGGGAGATGGGAGAACACATATATTGATATGGTGTGAGAGGGCTTATCCATTTTTATGTTTCCAGCCTGTCTGATTGGGAGAACACATAAATTTATGTTGAACGCTGACGATTTATTGATTGCGGAAAGTTATGTCCTCATCAGCACTTTAGAAGTTGAGCCTTATTTAAAGTAAGATTACTTACTGAATATAAATTTATGTTAGGTTATAAATTTACATAATTCATACATTTCAATTTTTTTTAGGAAATTTGAAGATTTTCAAAGACAAATGAATTATAATATGATAGATGATCAATTTTTACAACTCCGAGATAAACAATTTTTGGGTTGGCTTAAGAAGCAAGTCCTTGATGACAAAGTGACAAATAGACACATTAGAAATTTGAGTTATAGACCGAAGAAAAAAAATGTCAACTTATAACGGTATCATCGTCAATGGTTATAGATTTTACACCGAAGAATACGTAAGAAACAAGTCTACCATGAATAGTGGCATTT
>LTAE01000209.1:20248-97240 GCA_001647135.1 Pontederia paniculata | reverse complement strand
TATATATATATATATATATATATATATATATATATATATATATATTGTGCTTTTAGGATATCTCTACTTCAAGTATTACATCTAGATTTTTTGAATTTTTTGAAATTTTAAATTAATATTTTTTTTATAAAAGTTAAATCCTCATACCACTCATATTTTTAAAATCTTTCAAAATTTTGATTAAATTATACCCGTGTTAGTTTAAGTGATTATGATGATTTTAGGATAACATAGCAACACTCCTAAATTTTTAATTTAATATTTTTTTTAAAATATTATTCTTTAATATAAGAAGTTGATAACCTTTTTTTTTTTAAAAAATAGCATGCTTAGTAATGATATAAAATATTATGATAATTAAAAGTAAAATAATAAGAAATAGTGGGTAGTCGGATTGGCTCATGTTTATATTTTTCACTCATAATTAATTGATTAAGGTTGAATTAATCTTGGGCTAAGTTATATTGTCGAGTTCGTTCCCATAAAAGAAAGAAATGACGATTATAGAGGTGAAAGAACTAGAGTTAAAAGCCTAATAAAAGTAAAATATATATTTGGTTTAATTTTTAATCTGAATATATAACAAATAATAATAATTTAGAGAATAAACTGAATAAAATAAAAAAATATAGAATACAAAAAAATAATATAAAATAGTAATATTAATTAAAATTTAACAATAATAAAAAATGGATACATATCGGATTATGTTTCAATGAAAAAAATCAAATATAAATTAATAAATAAAGAAAAAATATATTAAAATTATTTAAATCGTGCAACTCGCGATTATATTACCCCGTGATAAAGTAATCTTAGCTACATACAATTATTCTCTTTTATTGCAATTTTATCGATATAGTAATTAAAAGTTCCGGAGGAAGAATCGTAAATTCGTAGCTATTTATGGAATTGGTTAGTCTAAAAACACGAGCTTATGGCATTCTAATAACATATGCCACATTATTATTATTAGTTATTATTATAATTTGTAATAATTATTATTTCACTGTTCTAATTTTGGACTGCATTTTATTATTTTTAAAGCAAATGTGATTTATTAGCATAGAGTTTGAGATATGCATTTATTAATCTCTCTCTCTCTATATATATAAAATTCATCGGCTGAAAAAAAAGAGACATTTTTTGTTTGTAGCAAAAATAATTCTTTTCCATTCCAACCGAAAAGAAAAATATTTGCTCGATGAACTTGGCTGGGTTTTTATTTCCACTGCTAAAACCCTAAACCCCCTTTAAATCTTTGTCTCTGCCGTCCCAATTTGATGCTGAAACCCCAACGAACGCCCCTTCGTGTACCCGCCATGCAACCCCTTCGACGTCTCCTCCACCAGAAGCAGAAGCTCCTTAGCAGCTCCGTCGCCCATTACCTTCGCGATTCCCATTCCTTCTCCTCAAATCCCTCTCAAAGATCGAAACTTTCTCGCAGACTGCTCTGCTCTCCTCGGCGATCCTTTCATGCCGGCGGACACCGCCGCTCAGAGGAGGAATCAAGGGCTTCCTCGGACGCCGGCCACGGCCCCGCTTCTTGGACGTCCTACGAACCGTTCACGGACCAGCTGCGAGGGAAGGAATCCGCGGACGGAGCGGAGTCGAGCGAAGAAGACGAAAAGCCCAAGTTTTGGACCTTCTACGACCCGGTAGAAGGTAAGCTCGTGACGGTGCCTTTGGACCATAGTCAGGAAGAGGAACCGAGCTCAGGGGAGGAGGTTCCTAGGACTGAGAAGAAGTATGCCAAGAAGAAAGACTCTCCGAGACCACCGGACCAGGAACCACCGGACGGGGGCAGCAAGGTTTCGGTGATCTCTGGTGTTGGAAATAAGAAGGTTGGGAAGTCCAAGTCTTCTTGGGTTTGCGAGAGCTGCGGAGATAATTTCGGGCAGTGGTGGGGAACCTGCCCCACTTGTGATGCTGGTTGCTCAATTAAGAGGTTCACAGAGAGTGAGGTTTGTAGGACGAGAGGAGCTGATGTGTCTGAGGCGGCAGTTAGATCATGGATGCCAGAGCAATCCAGGATGACTGAACCGCAGAGCCTCGCAGATGTGAATACTGGGAAGAATGAGTCAGAGTGGAGAATTCTACTGTGAGTGTCTTCTGTCTAGGCTAGAATTTCCTTCCGTTGGTAGATGAATGCTCGCAACCTTCTGCTATAAAAAAAAGAATCTTTGGATTTTTCTATGAATAAGTGGTCGGTTCCTAACACAGAAGTGAAAAAATTTGAAATATCGATCTAAATGCTTTGGATGAAATTCTCTCATATTATCTTAGGTCGGGAGACTTCGGATTCGAGGTTTCTAGGGTGCTTGGTGGAGGTGTCGTACCAGGTAAACTTGTTGTCCCTTGAATAACTGGGAATTACATTTTTACGTTGATTGAGAAATTAGAACAACAACAACAGCAACAACAACAACAAAGCCTTATCCCACTAGGTGGGGTCAGTTTGAGAAATTAGAACAAGGATGAAAATTTAATCTCCGTGCATAATGCTTCAACTTTTGTGCACTTTTTCCGATTATTTGAATTTGTCATGATGTATATGACACAACACTTATATGAGGAAGTTTTTATTACTGAAATGCATTATTCATCATCTGATTCAATGCTTTGATTGATTTTAATGAATGGTCTTTGATTTTGTAGGCTCATTGATTCTCATTGGTGGTGATCCTGGTGTTGGGAAAAGTACATTGTTGTTACAGGTATACCGTTTTTTTTTTCATACCTATGCAATTGTTTCACTCACGATAGAAGAATAGTCTGTTAACAATACATTTCCTTTTAGCTTTTCGCCTACCTCTATGTTGTCTAGGGTTGATACCACCAATTTGTTTGTGACTATGAAGATTGCTGATATTATAGCTCAAGGATCCACCGATAGAGCCGCTGCTCCTGTTATTTACGTCTCTGGTGAGGAGGTAAATATGCTTTAACCTGGTTTCTTCTTGTATATAGATGTACATGCAATCAGTCTAACAGCGCACCATTATTTCTCATATATCATAGCGCCCCTCTTTGCCCATTTTCTCTTCCATCCTGAGAAGCAATAGCTTTATCGATCAGGTGCTATTTGATATTTTTAGGTATCATGTTCAAATATTTCCTTCTTGTACAACTTTTATAGACTGCTAGAACCATCTTTATTTATTACATTTTCACTGTTAACCTTTTTTCCTATTGTTGTTAATGATCTTGATATCTCTTTTGCATCTTTCTCTGGAGTAAATATTTGTTTGAACTCCTTGTTTGAACTGCATGAGTCTAGTTGATGACTATCAAATGTTTTCATGTACTAAGACTTCTGTGGAACTTGTCAATTTCTTTTGAATTGATAATTATCTGAAGCCTCTCTGACGGAACCGGACATGGGATACACAGGCAGGAGAGCGGATTTGACCGGGCAGACTAGGAAAAAAAAACTATCTGAAGCCCCTAAAATCATAAATATGCATTCTTTTAATTTCTTGCCTATTTAGTAGTTGAATTTTTGAATGGATTTTCCTCATTAAGGTTTCAGTGGAGAGTTCTTCATTGAATTCTTCATGTCATTCCTTCTCTAACGTCATCTAATTATTTGCATTTTGATTTAGCAATAACTTATTAATTTGCTCATATTCATTTTCTTTGGCAAAAAAATTGACTGTTCCTTGAGGTATTGCTTATGCATGCACTGAAATTGTGTTTAGAAATTGTTTCCTGGTTTTCTGTAAAATGGGGTGGGATTCTTTCTTGAGCATGTTATGCCTTCTACTTACCCATTTAATATTACTACTGCATGAATATGATCATTCCTTGGAAATGCAGAGCATTGAACAAATAGGCAACCGTGCGGATCGTATGGTAATAACGACAAAGGAACTTTACTTATACTCAAGTACAGATATTGAGGTACTTTGTTTTACATCTTTTTAGCTACCTTTTGATGATTTCCGTCATAAAATTTTAAAAAGTTATACATACTATGATGTTAGTATGAAGCATTTCAACTATTTGGAAAATCAAAGACACCTTGAAATGATGTACGCCTTTTTGAGTATAGAAATGGTACTCACGGTGGGAGCTTTTTCAATGCTAGAGTATCACTTATTATGTCAACTTTCAACTTTGAGAAGCCATTCCAAATTAAGTTAGGGTATGTTCATGGTAGAATTTAATGGCTAGTCATTAGTTGATCAAATGAAGGATGTTTTTTCAATTTTCTTCAAACACTCAGATGATACCTTGAACTAAATGATAATTTTCACATCAGCTATTGTATCTATTACTCGAAGAAATACTTTTAGTTTCTCCCCGAAAAAATCTTGTATCATTATCATTTCAGGTTGTAATCAAGGTCATTAATGTAGGTCATGCGCATGATCCAAATAATCTGTGCTGACTGATGTTTTCTCTGGAGCAAATTCAACATAGCACTTTTGATACTGCATATAGCTTTACATAATATCCTTTTAGGTTGTAATCTTTGTGTTTCTGCAAGGTTTTCTTGTAGCATTATAAGTAGACTTTAACAAAATGGATCAGTAGGCCTATGAATTAGCAATTTTGATAAATTAATTTTCTAGTCTTCTAATTCGTTCTTGTTACAATTGTTACATTTCTTTTCCTTTTTAAAGATAATCATTAAAACAAAGTTTTGTTACTAACTCAAACTGCAGGACATCTTGGACAAAATAAAAAAGCTTTCCCCACAAGCTCTTATTGTGGATTCTATTCAGACTGTGTACCTGAGAGGAGTTACCGGAAGTGCAGGAAATATTATGCAGGTTTAGTCATAAGGCTAATTATTTTCTCAAGGATTTCTTTAGAAATATGAATTGCCAAACTGTCCTAGCACTTGCTGAATGTGATGCTATGCACCCAGAAGCAGTTTATTTGACACATCCAATGAATTATAGAACTACTATATAATATGAGCTGATTCTCATAACTGTAGATCAGATAAAGCCTGAATAGAGTTTTGTCATGAACTCCATTCTTGATCTAATACCATGAATAGTTGTCATATATTGATGCCTCAGATGCCAGATAAGCTCTATTTCATTTATGGACTAACTTTTTGCAAGTTGATCATTTCATATTATTCTGTCTGGACCAGCTTCCTGATATGTTGCTTTCATATGAAACAGGTTAAAGAATGCACATCTGCCTTACTTCGTTTTGCCAAGCAAACCAATATCCCTGTTCTTTTAGTAAGTTAATCTTGCCTTCAAAGTTCCTTTGTCTATTTTAATGCTTTGTCACATACATTATCTAAAGATAAATCTGGATAATATGACATGATCATTGTCAAAAAATTAACAGCTCTTAAGTAGTTGATGCAAAAACTATGCGACACAATTTTAGCAAGTATACAAGTTAAGCTAGTAATATAATGATGAGATAGTGTCGATCCCTCGAAGACTAGTTAATATACAATCTAATTTTAATCAAGAAATTGAGTGGATTCAAGAAAAAATGGGGTGTCGAGGCAAAACGAAAATGAAAATAAAAATTTGATGAGGTGATCACAGAGGTTGGGTAAAGAGCAATTCAATTATATGGAGAATTAGGGTAATAACCTCGTCTACACCGCGTAATTATGGATCCTTCTTTGTTTATAGTTGGGATGGAATTAATGATAAAGTGAAGGAATTTAATCAAGTTTAACTCTCCAATATTCCATGTTTGAGTTATCTATTATGCCATCAACATGCGTGAATTAACCCTTTCGGTCTTTAGTCCCACTTATTATAAGACAAATGCATTAAAAGTTAATTCCCTACACATATAAGGGTTCCTTCGATTTATCTTAGATGACTTCACAAGTTAGGTTTCTCTCGGTTTCTCCCAACTTGTGGTATTCATGCAGAGGTGAAACCTATATCAATCTCCAAGAAAGCTATCCACAACCTCCTTTCGTGTAGAACACAATTCATGCAATAGAAACCAGAATATAGAGAAGCATTAAGAACAAACAAGAATACTATCAAAAGTTCACAGAAATGAAATTCAATAGAAAAGATTAATAACTACAGGCTTCGACTCGATAAAATCATAAACTAAATTACTCCATAGCAGAGAAAACAGACATGATATAGTTTTTGAGTTCATCCCAAGCAGTAAAAATCAATTATACAAACAAAACTCAGAGGTCGAGAATGTCGTTGTCGGTCTCTCTCGATTTTCCGTGCGAACGAAGATCGCCAGAGCTTCTCTTCTCCACGACAGTCGACAAATAATTCTCTTCCCAAGCTTTCTGTGATTCCCTCTCCAAGGACCCTTAGGACCTATTTATATGTTTTGGACGTCTTCTTAGGGTTTCCAAATAGAAGCGTGGATGTTCATGCACTGACGGCTGATTTCACAGCCCGTAAGTTGGGATTCATGGCCATGAACTGGAGAACGTCGAGTATAAATCAGGATTGTCACGACCATTAGACTATCTTCACGCCTGTGTAAATATCTTTGCGTTTATGGTCTTCTGTAGTGGTCGTGAAATCTTCTAACGGTCGTTTACTTTAATACTGCACGTCTTGGTAGCGCCCATGATGAACTCTTTCACGGCCGTGAATGTCGTAGTTCACAATTACGGTTCTGTAGCACCCGTGAAATCTTCTAACAGTCGTGAATTCACAAATCATAGATATCCTCTTATTATTCCTGGTGTAAGTCCCTCTTCCTCACCTGGTCACATAAAAAACCAAAATTGAGTAGATGACTGATTCATATGCAATTATGTGATGAATCAATATGAAGAATACACAATATGCGCAAAATGTAGAGCTAAAACTATGTGAAATGCATGACTTTTTTTGCATGCATCAGTAGTCCATATCTTTCACACATACATGATTACATCTAATAAGTAGTTTTTTCGAGGGGTACATCTAAGAAGTAGATGGTGTTGGAAAGCTCCTAAAATGCAGTTATATGAATTTCCAAATAGAGTAGCTATACTGACACACTTCTCCATGGAAGATTAGATTGAATTCCAGTGATTATCAACCTGACATGTTCATCTACCAACCAACCTGGATTCTGTTGATTAGTGGGTCTGACGTATCATAACCTAAATGAGAGTGCCTGGAGTACCCCTTTCATGCCCATTGAGAGGGGGCAACTTTTTTTTTCTACATAATTCTATCTGATTTTATACTTCCATGTGTAGGTAAAACCATTCAGGTTGCAATTCCAAGGGCGGGGGTTGACTGTTGTGGACTAATTAGAATTTGTTATTTGTAATATTACATTAAAATTCTAAGTATTTGTATTTTTATGAAATGTGATTCATATAAGAAACTTGACATGCACTTCAAATTTTTTATTCATTTTCTTCTATTGTTGTGAAAAATCTTTTTTTTTTTTGAGGGAGGAAATGATGACTAATGAGAATGGGTAGTCATCCATTCTGTATTACAAAACTTTAAATTCTATGAAAATTTACAAGTGTATAAAAAACTGACCATCAACAATAAAACTGTACTATGAAGCTCAAAAGAAGAAAGGTCGTCCAAGGGTGTGGCTGCCCTACAACAAAATTATCTGTCCCCTGACTCCCGAACCAAAAATCAAATATAGCTAACAATCCCCTCTCTCCCTAAAAAATGTTGTGGTTGCGTTGCAACCAAATAGCTCATGCGACTGCTAATGGTTTCATCCATGAAGTACCGTGCACATTTTAACCTTGTCATCAGGTATTGCAACATCATTTCTTTTTTAAAAGGAAGCTGCTACTGAGCAAATTGTATTAGCAAATAAACCAGCACTATCCTCGTACAAACTTTAAGGATCTTGTGAGGGGCCAACTCCTCCCAAAAGACCATCGTGGTCATTGTCAGATTGTTTGTGCATTAACCTGGTTTCTTTTATGTTTTTTCTTTTTCGATTTCTCTAGGAGAACAATATATTTGTTCTGATAGTGGATGCTTGGTAACTCTACAATAATCTTGGCATTGTATAGTGGCCTCTCTTTCTGCTTATGATTCATAGGAACACTTGTAGGTCAAGGATATCATGTGATAAAAGGCTTAAATGGAGCTTTTTTCTGTGATCTTGTTTCATATAAGCTTTGTAGCAAACTGTACACAAATTACCTATTATGTAGCCTCAGATTTATTTTATATCAGATGCCAGTAGCATTCTACTGTTCTACTGTTTTCTTTTGCTAAAATGCACATGGTCATATATATGTCAGCAACATGAGGATATGCATACTTCTTGATCTCTGTGAGAATATTAGTTCCGTTCCACCAGTTTAGAACAAGTTTTTTCTACATCTTTGAACTCAAATTGAGGTTTTACATTTGTTGAATTGATTTCCTTAGACATGTGATTAATGTCATTTTCAGATTGGACATGTTACAAAGACAGGGGATATTGCTGGCCCACGTATGCTAGAACACATAGTGGATGTAGTTTTATACATGGAGGTATGGGTCCTATTTCATAGACTATTGCATAAAATGTATCTCTATCCTTATAATTGTAAATTCTAATGGCTTGCAGGAACTTTAAAACTAAAGATGCCTTTCGTGTCATGCAAAAAAGTTGCTCTTGTTTATTTATTCTCTTTTTTGTATTACTCTATCTGGTTATGGCATTTGCAGAAGCTGCAGAGACCCCTTTTTTTTACGAACTGTAGCGTCCTTTTGATATTACAGTTAGTCCTGGTGGACAGTATTATGACACTCTTAAGGGTTCTATGTACCAAGGAAAAAGAAAGCACTAATGCTGAAGGCATATCTATATTATACTCTAACGTTTCTGAGAAATACCTCCCTTCATGTGGGATTGACATTATTTTATTTCCGGACACATGTTATAAGCTAGAATAACGTATTAAATATTTGCATTTAGTATTTAGAACCCTTAAACTTTGCCCTATTTTTCAAAGTCACCCCTGAACTTCAAAATTAGTCACTGACTTTGTATGAAGTTTCCAAACATTACCACTTTCCCCGTGATATATATTTTTTTGAAAATTAACTTTTTTATTTAAGAGGAGAGAGGGCAAAGCTACCATTCCCCCTCGCTACCAGCCGCACAGGTGGCTAAAAGGAGGGGTTGGGGTGGGATGGGATGGGATGATGACATCCCTGCCATTAGCGACGAGGGATGTCTCCATTCCCTCTCCTCTCTCCACTGTTCACAGGAAAGAGGAAAAGGGGCTAGTGGCCAGCAGCCCTTCTTTGCTATCAATGCCAGTGGGGACCTCTCCACCCATCTCATCTTCAAGCATAAGAGGAGAGGGGTGGGACCACTTCTTATTTTTTTAAAGGAAAACGATAACCAAACAAAAATAAAGAAAATATTTCTATAACTAAAATAACCAAACTAATGGAAAAATAAGTGGTGTTAGGTTTTTTTGCGTTAAATCAAAACATTTGAAAAATTAGGAGAGATTATCGGGTTCCATTAAAGTTTAGGAGTGGCATTCATATTTTCTATTGTTCAAGTGGGGTAAATGAAAATAACCTTAAAATATTTGCCTCCTAGAGAAATCAATACTGCCATTGCTTGCAATATCACTTCTGATTTTTGCCTGTCTGGTAAGATTTTTCAAACATGTATGTATATGGTATAGTGCCATTGTTTTAAGCTGTAATCCACAAATTTGTATATCTATTGGTGCGTCTTATCTTTTGATATAGTGTATCTCATCTAGTAAATAGCATAAATTATTTCAAAAAGAGTTGACAATGGGTGTTGTTTTGATATGTTAAAATGTAGACAAAACCTAGTTTTTGGCTCCTCGACCTTTTTATCCTCTTTTCTTAGTTTCTGCAATATACCTTTTCTACTTTATAAGTTTATTTCTTCTTTTGCATGCATTTTTGGGTAAATTTAAAGGGTGATGGCCCCTCAAATAATTTAAATTGCGGTATTTGTAACATGGAGGGAAACAACTTTAAGTGTTTGGTTAATTCCTCTTATGTCCCAAATATTATGTGTATCTCCGCATTTGACCCTATATTATAAAGAATTGTCAAGTGACTCAAACTTTCTACGCACTTCCACTTTATTTCCTCCTGTCATCGAATCAGCCATCCCCCCTCCCTCCCTGTGGGCTGCCTCCATTTTTTTAGTTCTAAAGAGGGAGGGTAAAAAGGTATTTGAATTAAAAAGTGAGATAATGGATTATGTGACCTAGGGGGTGAATACTGAAATATGCTATAATGCAAGGATATTTTCACAATTTGTATAAAACAGGATCATATACAGAAATATGCTATAGTTCAATGGAAGCAAGAGGAATTTAACCCTTAAGTTTTTATTTGTTGTTTGTGTGCTTATGATCCATTCTTGAGTTGATATCTGTATCTTGCCTTTATTAAGTCAACTTTTCAACTCACATTTGAACAAGATTGTTACGAAAGTGAAAAAAATGGGCTGGTGGAGTAAAATGTAACTTTCCTGTTAGCCATATTTTGATTGATACTAGTAGAAACTAATAAACTTTTTGATAATGTTGGTTAATACATTTGCAACGAGGAAGGCTGGTGTCATATGTGTTCAATAAATGCCCTTAAGATAATATGAGATATTATTTTCTTTACTTCATTCTCTTATCTGCCTTTGATATGTTGTAATGAGAAGTTTTAAATTATTACCATTTTCTTGTTATAAATTTTACTTTCAAATATGTTCTATGTTTTAGACTGACATTTCTATTCAGGGTGAGAGATACTCATCATACCGGCTGCTGCGATCTGTAAAGAACAGATTTGGTCCAACAGATGAGGTATAATATACCTTTTGATATGTAATATGGTCGCGTTTCTGCTGACACAAGATTTATGAGAAAGGATGTACATGCTTATGGAATATGCATGCTTATCAATAAGCTGGACAAAACATGTCTATACAATTTCACGAGTTAGTAGCTTTAAACTTAAATGAAGGTCCACATGATTTGAGAATATTGAGTGCTGATAAATTACTATGAGTTTCTGTCATTAAGATAGAAGGCTTGTGGACCATCACTTCTGTCCATTTATCAGTCTTCACTTGTTCTCAATATCTGGTGTCATCCTACCAAGAAAATAAAATTGAAGCTTCTATTGTTTACATTAATAATAGAATTCCAAGAGTCATCCTTTATTTTGATGTGATAAACCATTATTTCTAGTATCATATTTAGACTCGACTTCTGAACACAATTATTAGTAAGTCATTGCAGTGGAAGTTGATTAATTGTTGCTGATGAAAATTATTACTCTCTCAGCTTGGGGTTTTTGAAATGTCAGAATCTGGTTTGCAAGCTGTTAAGAATACTAGTGAGATGTTCTTAAGTGAGCATTCCTCTGATTCTGAAGTCTTAGCCGGGCTTGCAGTCGCTGTAATTGTTGATGGTTCTCGAACTTTCCTCATTGAAATCCAGGTATATCTGATAGCCACTTTCTAAAATGTTTTGGTGAAGAGGAAACAAACAGCACATGGTCAATTTTCTTCCAATAGCTTTGTATCTTTAGATTGTGCATCTTTCAGGCACGTCATATATTGAATAACATGGACTGGCATCTAAATAAAATTCCATAACTTTGAGATTTTAATATTATTTGTCAATTGACTAACTCCGTTATACTTGATGATGATCATGCCACTACTTAGACTCGAGCCTTTTGAAATTAAGATATCAAATTGTTAAAGCATACTTGATTATGCATTCCAAAAAGAAAAAACATACTTGATTATTCCAAAATGCAGTTCTTCCAAAACCAAATGCTAATGTGCTACACATGTTTAAGCCTTATCCTTGGATTGGAGAGCTTCAAACGTTAGTTCCTAAATCATGAGAAGTTTTCTGATTTCTGAATATATCATATATATTATAAATCATAATTAATGGAGATTTAGTTGGTTAAAAATTTGGATTCTGGAGAAGAGACTGTCCAGCAAAAGAATGTGTTCTATCCTTAAAAGTATTTTTGAGGGAAAAGAAGGATGACTAGCAAGCCGGTAGTCATCCAGAATTCCATTACCGAAAAAGAGTAACCATACAGAGATTTTAATCCTCGGCGAGAGGAAAGTCAAAAAATGCTAAAACAGAGATGGAGAAAATAGAAAAAAACAGAGTAACCGCCAGAAGAGAGCGGAAGCAACACATTGTCAATGCTAAAAAATAGGCTGAAGCGCCTCAGCCACCAATAAGCGTCTGGTAGTGCCTAATGATGTTGTCAACATAGCATCTCTCGGCCCTGAAAATTGTGTTATTCCTTTGTATCCAAGTTGTTCATAGGACAGTCAACAATCGAGCATGGAAAGTGTTGGATCTATATGTACGTGGTTGAATCGAATGAATATTTCTCAAAAAAAATATTTGGATTAATAGTTTCACATTGTTATTTGTTTAGCTCTTTGATTCATACACTTAAAGCAAAAACCTAGTTGTCCCATCTAAAGATTAGTTTGATATGTATCAATAGGATGCCATACTTGACTAAATCTGAAAGTTCTCCAGTATTTGTTCAAGCTTATCTGCCTATTATTGTGTCTGGATCATGGAAGTATTCTTGTACCCGCCATATTTGCATGTCGGCATATATTCTCTTGTGATAACATGTGTTTAGTATATGCTGAAACAAGTCATGCATTTATTAATTTCTTAACTTATGACTCCTGTTTCTATGTTATTGCTTCTTATCCAACAGAAATGTTACAAATCAATTGTGCAGGCATTATGTGTTTCTGAATCATCAGTTTCGAGACATGTCAATGGAATTCAATCAAGCAGATCTGACATGATCATTTCTGTAAGTGAGAATATAACATGATTGTCATGCATTTTATGATTGTTTTTCTGAACCAACTTTTTGCGTCATGTGCAACTTAGTCCTTTCAATTTAATCTAAATGTCCTCAAATGAAAGCTATATGTGGAAGCAACACTGATGTATCAGCTTAAACTTTGAAACTTTCCTTTATTTTTTTGTTCTTACCTCTTCCTGATGTATCTTCTCATGTTTTCTCTCTTTTTAGTCCAAAAATTGGCCAGAACTAATTTATTTACTCAGATCTTATGCAATTCCTAAAGTTAATTACTCTTTGCAATTCCTTTTGGTGAAAACAATGTATAAAATGAGAAGGGAAGGAATTAGTTGCTTGATTTAGCCCTCAAAGTTTGCTTAAGCTGGTAGACTGATATGTATGCTCAATTTGATAGATATCAATTGATAGAAACAATTAAGGGGCTAAAATATCTGAGAAAATATACCATCTACTTTATTAGAAGATCACGTATTATAAGTTTCAGGATGGAATATGTGCTGAGTTCTTGGTTTTTCTTGTAAATGATCTTTTGCGCCCTAATACTAAGTCCTTAAGATTTATTTCTGCTATTGCAGAATTAGCTCTAAATAGAATTGTTTCATCATAATGCTTCTCTTGGTCATCGTCTGATCTGGAATTTCTAAGAGGACACTCAAGAGAAGACCTGCAAAGATGCAAATATTGATATGGCGCAGGCTCCTCAACCGATAGAACTTAATGGAAGCTACTTTATCTAGTAATCCAGAATTTGGTCAAGGACATTGAATAGTGCAACAGCATTGCAGATGCTTTAGTGAAAATACACAGAATATGGTGTTTTATTACATCTTATGAATATGAAAGTATGAATATAGATCTTGGGATCATATCCTATTTATAGGCCTTTTCTAGTCCTCTTGTTTATTATGCTTCTGATGTGTAATCAGCATGAGTATGCATGTGCACTCGACAACTGACAAGTGCTATATTCATATGGAATATGTCATGTATGCATAACATGAAGGCTACAAGGTGTATGCATAAAATAATTTGTTAGCTGAAACTTCGTATTGATATCGATTTTTCACATTCTCAATATGATAACTGAATCTATCAGCTCTCAAGTTCAAGTACATGGAAACTGGATTTATGATAGGGTAACCCTTTGATGCTTATTTAGGTGGTTCATTACATCTTGTAGGTGATTTTTTACTTCTTTTCAGAAAGTGATTGTTTTCTTCCATAAACAATTTTATAAGATTGCTAAATGAGGTATTTGTAGTTTTATGTAAGTATGAAGTGCTTTGGTTTAGTAAGTCATTTTTCATGTCTTATTATTTTTTGCAAATAAAATCTCACAATATGTCAGTTATTCCGACTCAATTGGCTATGAAAACTCTTCTTTTGAAGGTATTAACTAAACAAGCAGGCCTGAAGCTGCAAGATAGTGTAAGAAAATTCTATCCCCTGCCCCAGTCAATGGCTTTTCATGTATCTTATTGGTGTTAGGAATAGTATTACAACTTTTCATAAATTTTTGTAACTCGAACTCAAACAAAATATTGTCCACTTTGGGCCTATGGCCCACACTATTTTAAACGTTTCTTGCTAGATTAAGGGTATACTTATAAGACATGCCTCACTCTTGTGTTTCATTCATATGGGACTAAATTTTGGGTCTTTACACCCTGCCCTCCTTGAGGATATCCTCATTGAGAGGTCTCACATGGTTCAAGTTTGCACATGAAGTTGGGTATGATGCCCTTTATACCTTCAGCCCAAACAAAATATTCTCCACCTTCGGCCTATGGTCCGCATGGTTTTAAAAATGAGTATTGCTAGGTGAAGGTGGTAGTTGCACCCCCTTGTGTTCCCCTCAAAAGGAGGGTCACTTATAAGTCAGGCCTCACTCCCATGTTTTGTCAATGTGAGACTAAATTTTGGATTTTTACACCAATAGGAGTTCTAACTGAATTTGTTTGCATTGCACTTTTTCCTTTTGCTTTATGGTGGTTGTCTGCTCCAACACCAGAGGGTAGGGCTACTTTGCTTGAGACACGTGCATTTTTGAAGTCTTTTTACGATTCTGAAAAAAAATCAACTGATTAACTAAATTTATGGTTGTGTCATTTATACCCAAGTGATACGATGCTTTAAATCCTTGGCCAATGATCTTTGTGGGGATTTGATTTTTTACATGATATCCTTCTTCGGTAAAAATTCATGTAATGTGTTTTCTTATTCCCAGACAATTTTTCTGAATGTTGTTAGTGGAGTTAAGTTGACAGAAACTGCAGGAGATCTTGCAATTGCAGCTGCAATTTGCAGCAGGTATCTTTACATTTTTCTCCTTTGAACTTGATTTAATTCCTCCAATAATTCTTGAAACTCACAATATATATTGCTATTGTTTATTTTTAATAAAACAGATATTGCTACTGTTGAAGAAATTATCGCAATACAATTTTTCCTATGTCATTGACTAAGAAAGATGGAATTTGTGCCCCAACTTAAGTAAGCCAAATCGCTCAAAATTTTACCGTGTCCGTATACTATGGTTGGGTCTTCTAGACTATCATAAAATGTGTGGCTCCCAAAACCCAGAGGAATATATATTCAATCAGGTTCTAGTATGCGTATTAGTCCAATGCTATAACCAAATCTAGTTGGTATGCTTTGTGATAGAGATTTGAATCCACTTAGGGAAAATATGCTTATAGCAAAATATTATAAATCAAGTCCAGGTTTCAAAGGAACCATACAAGAGTATTTATAGGTTCTAAACACCCCATTTATCAAATAGTATGAAAACCTAAATAAAAGGAAGTAATAAAAGGTAACCTAACATAAGAAAAACTCTTAATAAAAGGAAAACTAATAAAAAGACCTAACTAAAGGGCTCATGCTAAAGGGCCATAACTAAATGCTAATGACCATAGGACATTTGACCCATAACATTATTCTTGTTCTTCATCAATTCTCCTCGACTGAAAAAAACTCGACTCCAACGAGTTGCAAGGCGGCATAGATGATGGAGAACAATATCACGATGTCGGAAATCAGCTTCATAAATCCAAATATTTGCATATAGTGGACGATCAACTCAACAAACATAAAGAAGTTGACGACATCGATGTGAGAACTTAGGAATCTTTTGAATTATGGACCAACAAAGCACTTATTATCATTAAAAGCACATGTAGACATGAGCGAAAGCTTTACGAGATCACATTATGGGTGAGAATCTTCAACATTGAACACCGAGCGTATGTGATATTCAGGTGGCAAATCTAGTACATAAGTATTGGGTTCTTGTCTATAAAAAATATGCAAAGTAGTGGTGGTTCGCTCATAACTCTCAACAACAACAACAACAAAGGCTTATCCCACTAGGTGGGGTCAGCTACATGGATCATACAACGCCATTGCGCTCTATCAGTAATCAAATCTTTGGGTATATTATTCGTCAATAGATCTCGTTTTATTAGCTCGTCAAGCGTTCGCCTTGGCCTCCCTCTCCCTCTTTTAATCGGATTTTAGATTGTTTAATCTACCCTCCTTACTGACACATCTAATGACATTTTCTGAACATGACCAAACCATCTCAAACGATTCTCTATCATCTTCTCGCTAATAGGGGCCACTCCGACTCATTCACGTATATGGTCATTCCTAATCTTATCCTTTCTAGTATGACCACACATCCATCTCAACATCCTCATTTCAATTACCCTCACTTTATGTTCATATTGTCCCTTCCTAGCCCAACATTCACTACCATACAACACTGCTGGTCTTATAGTAGTGCGGTAGAATTTCCTTTTAACCTTATGGGATACTTTCCTATCACAAATAGGGATGGCACCCGCCCCTATTCGGGGTGGGGGATATTGTCCCCCTCCCCAACCCTCCAATCCGCCCCCATCCCCGACACCGCCTTGAATCCCCGTGGCGGGGGAATTAAATTCCCTCCCCCCATCCCCGCGGATCCCCGAACCTCCGGGGCGACCCCCATTCCCAAAAATTTAATAAAAAAATATTTTTTAATAAAGAAAATATGCAATAAAACCATAAAAAAAATAATATTCATAAGAATATTATATTATACATATATGTATTTAAATATTATAATTTGTATTAATGAATAAATACTACTTAAATAGTGTTATATTAATATAATTAATTTTAAAATATTTTAATAAGTATATATATCTGCGGGGGTCGGGGATCCGCGGGGCAGGGGCAATGTTCCCCGCCCCGATCCCCGAATTGGGGTGCGGGGGGACTATGCCCCCCATCCCCGCCTCCACGGGGAAAAAATTCCCCAAAGTCGGGGCCCCGATCGGGGAATCGCTGCGGGGATCCCCGAACTTCGGGGAGTTTTGCCATCCTTAATCACAAAGGACTTTAGTAGCTTTCCTCCACTTACACCAACCAACTTGAATTCTATGGTTAACATCATCATCAATCTTACCATCTTGTCTTATAATTGATCCCAAGTATTTAAACTTTGTACTTGGGAAATTGTATCATCTCCTAACCTAACTTTCAAATCGCCTTTAAGTTGTCTATTTGTGAAATTGAAATGCATATACTCTGTCTTATTCCTACTTAAGCGGAAACCCTTTGACTCTAACGTGTTTTTCCATATTTCTAATTTTGCATTAATCTCTTCTCTTGAATTCGCTAAAAGTACTATATCATCAACAAAGAGTATGCACTTAGGTAACTCATATGTGATACTCTCGGTTATAGCATCGACAACTAAGTTAAACAAATATGGGCTTAAGATGATCCTTGATGTAGACCAATTCTTATAGAAAATGCTTTTATCTCACCTCCTGGTGTCCTAACCTTAATCAATGCCCCATCATACATATTTTGTATCATCTTAATATAGGCAACACCCACTCTTTTCTTTTGCAAAGATTTTCAAAGTACATCTCTTGGTACACGATCATATGTTTTCTCTAAATCAATGAAAATCATATGTAATTATCTTTTTCTACTTTGATACTTCTCTATCATCCCTCTTAGTAAATAAATCGTCTTTATAGTGAATCTTCCTAGTTGAATCCAAACTGTCTCTTAGAAATATTAGTCTCCACTCTCAACCTATGTTCAATCACTTTTTCTCATAGTTTCATTGTATGACTTATAAGCTTAATCCCTCTATAATTTACACAATTCTAAATATCCTCTTTATTTTTGTAAATAGGAACTAACGTACTTGTTCTCCAATCATCAGACATCTTTTTCGATCGTAAAATCTCATTATATAATTTACATAATCACAACACATTTTTCTCCTAAACATTTTCACACATCAATCGGTATACCATCCGGTCCAACAGCTTTATCATTCTTCATTTCTTAAGAGCTTCTCTTAATGGCTTATTAAGCTCACCTTCACTAACAACCAAGTCCTCCAACTCGCAATGTGAACCTTCACATCCATCATTGAATAACTTATAAAAATACTCTTCCCATTTATTATTAATATCCTCCTCAGTGACTAAAACATTACCAACTTCATTTTTTATGCATCTTACTTGATCAAAATCTATCGACTCCTTTTTATTCCTTGCAATCTTGTAAATCCTTTGTTCCCCAGTCTTTGTCCCTAACTCCTTATAAAACCTCTCATATTCTTTAGCAAGAGCCTCACTGACTGCCTTCTTAGCCTCCCTTTTAGTCAAGCGATACTTTTTCCAATTGTCAGAGCTATTGTCCAAGTGTATAGTTTTGAAACAATTCTTCTTATCATGCATCTTTTCTTGTACATTCTCATCCCACCACCAAGTCTCCTCATCTTGTGGTCCAAAACCTTTTGATTCTCTTAGAATTGCTTTAGCGACCATTTCAACCTTTTGTGCCACATTCTTTCACATTTCATTGTAACTCCCACACCCCTTCCTCCGATAACTCACTCTTAAAAGTCTCTCGCTTCTCCCCCTTTGACTGCCACCACTTGATCTTTTGATTGAAAATTGTTCGACGTTTTGGTTTCATACGAGTAACGACCTAGCATTCACGCAATATCTTCGTTGATCGATGTTCATGAGATTCGACGGGGTTTAACGTTGGTTGTCGAGGCCTAACACAACCCTCCTTTATCCGGGCTTGGGACCGACTATAAACGTAGGTGGAGTTTTCGCTCATAAAACTCATTGGAAGTAATTGGAGGATAAAGTTTAGGATGCATATGAACCATCATATATTCATTCAAAAGCATGTTAACAAATCTGTTATGCTCATCAAAAGAAAGCTTGTAATCATTGTTAGAAAATGTTAACTATTCTTGAATGCCTTTTTGAATATAAAAAATATATTGAGCAGAAGGATGAACAACCTTAGAAAGATCATCAACTAGTGATATAGTATCAACATATGCACAAATTTGGGAACTAGGTGGAGTATGCATATCATGAGGATTGATGGACAGAGGCTCATCAATGTTCAAAAGTTCGAACAATAGATCAATCTGCTCAAGTTCAGCATTTGAGTTTGCATGAGAAAGATCAATGGAACCTGAAACTATTTGCTCGAAAATATGAGTATTAATGAAATATGAAACTATTGGCTCAATTAAAGGAAGATCAACAATATCAGACTTGACTATCAAAGGAGTTATAGAAATTAGCAATGAAGGGTGGCTCGTCGAACTCTACCAAATTAAAGCTATCATCATACGAGGAATCATGTGAAAAAGCAAAAGGAAAATGAGGAAAAATATGACCAAGAGAACTATTTAGGTATGACTCAATTTGATAAGGCTTCATAATAGACATCATCTAAGAATTCATATTCGCAATGTCGCATTTCACATCTAAATTTCAGAGCAAAGGGAATTAACAAAACGTGAAATGACAACCCATTCAAGATGTTTTTGGTGACACCATTTTTTAGCCTTATAAATTTTCATGTATTCTTGGACGGTCAAAGAACCTTATTGTAAATTCAATCAATCATTAAAAAATTGTCTTCAGATCGGGTAGGAGCATATTGTTTGCTGAGGACATGTTTCATCTCAGACCACAAACAATTGGGAGGGTAGCCCTGGTATTTCCTGTCCTGTTGAACATTGCGTGAGTAATGTTTTGCAGAACCCTCAAGTTTCATTTTGGCAAGATGAATACAATGCTCATCGAACATATCATACTGATCAAAAGAAACTTCTAACTTATCTAGTCAATCAAGGATTGTTGTCGGACCAAGTGTTTCATCAAAGGATGGTGCCTCCATTCGAGGAATATCAACTTGTGGCGGGTGGCGACCATGAAAAAGTGAATTGTGTGACGGTAACCCATGTCAAGGAGGGTCATGTGGAGGATCCTACAATGATGTTTTAGTGTCATTATAATTGATGAACAAATGACGTTTTTGCGTGAGGACATTTATTTTTACGTTCAAGAATATCAATCTGATGGGCGAGATTTTGAATGACCTCGAAGGTATCAGCAAAGAATCAAGTCAGAAGGAGACCGACAAATATTGTCAAGTTGACAATTATGACTAACATGAGAATCGGGACTATTGCTCGACATATTTAATATCAAAATGAGAGATTCAAAACGTTAACATTAACTGATAATACAATAAGTACAAACTGCGATAAGCAAGCAGAATTAGACGCAATTTAATGCAATGCGGTAATACATATTCGAGAACAATAAAGTGAAACTCACATGAATAAAAAAGCTCAATAATATTTGGAGTTAACGCACAATCCTATAAACTCGTTACTAGTGTACTAAATATGTCATGATTCAACAAGCAAAGTGAACAATGAGGAAACGAGTTACCAATTCTAAGATCAATAATTTTGTTGACGATCGTGGTGACAGGTGTGCGGCTATGGCCTCAAAGAAGGCTTTTTTTTTCAAACGAAGGCTGCTGTTTTACTCTCTTTATATTTATTTTTGAGGCAATACTCTTTTTATTTTGAATTTTATTGTTGGTCAAACCGTTTTCGGTATCAGCTAGTTGCATACGGTTGAAACAATGGTGGTCAATGGAGTTTATGTTGGGTGATGAGGCGCTGGAGGATGGAGTCTGATGAGCCTTCTCCTCGTCTTTGTGAAGTCCGATGGTGGCAAGGAGGGAGGAAGGCTGAGTGGCGGCAGCGATATGGAGCGATGGCGACAGCAACAGTGGAGTCCAGCAACGATGTGGACCAATGATAAGGAACTCCGGCAACGAGGTCGAGAGAAGTAGCAGTGGCTACGGTAGGTTGCAGTCATTGCGGAGGGTGGCGTCACGTGGTGATCTACTAGGGCTCATGACGCGTGCCACGCGGCGAGGTGGTCTAGGCTGGCGTCGTGCGACCGCTACCATCCTCCTTAGGCGACCAACCTGAGCAGGCGGCAGCAGGGGGAGCCAATCACAGCAGCAGTGGTGTCGGCAGCAGCAGGTCGAGGCAGCGGCAACAGCCGGTGCGGTCGCAGCAGGTCAAGGCAGCAGGGGAAGCAGGTCACGGCAGTAGCGGCGGCAGCAAGGCAACAAAGCGGCGATGTGCGTACGACAGTAACAGGGACGTGCAGAGATGGCGATGGCGGTTTCAGAGGCTGCAGGCATGCACCCTTACGGACGGCAAGCTTCAGTCGGCCGTGTGGATGCAACGACAGCTGAGGTTGACGTGCGGGATGACAATTAGTGGTGGATCAAATGCGGACGGGCGAGTTGCATCAGGGAGACAGAGCAACGACGACAATCGTGGAGCAGGACCTCCGGCGGTGATGATTGGCAGCCGCACGTGGTGACGATGGTGAGCAGTAGGGTGGTGTGGCAGCCAAAGCTGCCTGCATCGAAGCTGGTTTTTTTTTATCAAAGCTGAAACATCAGATGTTGATCCAACGATGGCTGGAAAAAAAACTTAGAATTAGGGGTTGAAGAGGGCAGAAATTAGGGTTTCAATTGAGAGAGGTTCACAGCCGTTGGACTAAGATCTAATGGTTTGGCTCTGATACCAATAGATAGAGACTTGAATCCACTTAGGTGAAAATATGCTTCTAGCAAAATATTATAAATCAAGTCTAGATTTCAAAGGAATCATACAAGAGTTTATAGGGTTCTAAACATCCCGTATATCAAATAGTATGAAAACCTAAATAAAAGGAAATATAATAAAAGGTAACCTAACATAAGGAAAACTTCTAATAAAAGGACTAATAAAAAGAGAAACTAAACTAATCAAAAGGCCTAACTAAAGGGCTCATGCTAAAGGCCCATAACTAAATATTAATGACCATAGGGCATAAGATCCATAACATTATTCTTGTTCTATTTACCCAGAAACCGGTTTATCTTGCAGCTATTAATAATGTGATCAGCTGTCAAGACAACCATGGATACCATCTGTTTTGCATGCTTCAAAGCAGTCCTTATATTAAGATCTTCTAGAGAGAAACACATCCTTTGATATCGCATATGAATAGAGAAACCAGTTGCACTTAGCAAGTAACTGATAAAAAATTATCAATCTAGTTCTTAGAAATCACTGCTTGTCATGCACAACTGATATTTGAATTTGCATTTAGTTCTGCCTGTTCTTATCCTTGCAATTATTTTTCCCAATATCTGCTATACATATTACAATTGATGCTTTTCTACATGATATTTTTAGCACCAATTGACCCAACAGTTATCTTTTGGATTTCTCCTAGTGTAGAATTCAGATCGTAGAAATAACTCAATATAATGTGAATGGTCCGATTTTAGTCGTAATCAAAATGGTTGCCCTTATTTATACATTATTGTGGATAACTTTTAAAACTCCTTTGTGCTTTATTTATTTATTTTTCAAACATTTTTCCTTGATGATTTTGATGCCTCTAACCTAATGGTGTAAGATATATTTTTTTCCCAACTTGCTTATAACTTTGAACTCTAACTCTACTATCACAATTTGAAGAACATTATTCTATTAATTTATCAGCTTCTTGGAATTTCCCATTCCTAATGATGTGGCCTTCATTGGAGAAATTGGCTTAAGTGGCGAGCTTCGTACAGTAAGTATACTTTCTGTGTGTGTGTGTGTGTTTATTTACATATTGTTCAAATATGGAAGATTTGATAATTTTTTTCAAGCAGTATTGTGTTTATTGCTGAGGAGCAAGCTTGTAATATGTAGTAAAGTGATATATTACCATTTGTTATCCTTGTATTACTACAATTAGTTGACTTGAAAATGTGCAGATTTACATAGAAGAGTTTTAACAGACATTGTACATGTCAAGTCCCTAAAAAGAGCATTTTTTCATAAAAAAAGCATGGTCTTAATTCTACGTTCATGAATCCATACACAATTTTCTCGGTTTTCTACCTCTTTTTTTTTTCTCTTGAAGGTACCAAGGATGGACAAGAGAGTAATTGCTGTTGCTAAACTAGGATATAAAAGGTGCATCATACCCAAGGCGTCGGAGAAACTTCTTACATCATTGAATCCAGATATTATGATAGTGGGCTGTAAGAATTTGAAAGAGATGATCAACACAGTGTTTCAAACAGGTTAAGAATTGTGCAACATTCCACAGGTTTTTCTCATCAGTCAGGTGAAAATGTTGGCCAGAGATAGTGCCACTTTTGCTTCCTCCCTTTTGATACGGAAATCATCTGACTTTGAGAATACAAATTTTGTAACATGAATGTTGTAATGCATGCTTACTGCTCCAATGGAATCACATATGTTGGAAATCGGTCCTATGCTATATGGTCCTGTTATGTTGCGGGCAAGCCTGTGTTTATTTACCGGAAATTTAGTTTGAAGGGAAAAAAGGGTGAAAAATATTTTATAAATATTTGATTGTGTATTAATAAATATTTTATATATTTAATTTTACATCTAAAGTTAAATGTGTCACATAGTTTGAAAGAGAATATTTTACTTTGTTTAAAACATTTGATAACATGAAATTTTTATTTAACAAAGTTTCCTGGTTAACAATGGAAAAATACTTTCAAAAGAACGTTTTCCTTGTACTAATTTAGGTCATGTGTTCGCTTCTCTAATTTTTTTGTATGTGAGTGCAATACTAATTGTATCGAAACATGAACATAATAAGGTGATTTAGGCCCTGTTTGGATTATAATGGAAATAAAATATGGAAATAAAATATGAGTTAAAAAATTTTCATAGGATTACATTTTCTAAAAATCTTTCCTTTACATATTATTTTTCGTTGAAATATATTCATACTACCGTTTGGATTGACTAATGAATGATAATTTCTCAACATAAATGTAGACTCAAAATGAGTTCAAATAAAATTCAAATAATCAAATTCAAATTCAAATATAATCAAATATGGCAGTTATATATATGGCCAAAATATCAAATATTGCATACACCGTCAAATATGGAAGGAGATGAGGAGTAATAAAAGAGACAATAAGAAAGGAAAAAAAACAACACTCCGGGCTCATTTTTTTTTCCATTAAACACTCTAATTCCTAAGGGTAATATCTCTCCATTTTTAATATTCAAACAGCTATTTTGATAAATTTTTAATTATAGAAAATAAATTATTGGAATGAGCTTTTTCCACAGGATATGAAGGTATCCAAACGGGGCCTTATTCATCAATATTACACAGGAAAGAATTCTGGTGCAATAAACAAACCCAGTTGTCACATGAGCAATGACAACAGATGAATCTTGCTTCAACGTGCCACGAATTAAGACAATAACATCAAATAGCTTTGCCTATAAAAGGGTTGGTCAACTAATGGATAATTACAGCAGACATTTGCTACAAATGATACAAAATTGGACAAACTTTCACATGTTTACAGGAGTTCGCACTCACCACAAATCCTGCCTTGTGGAAGCTGCACAGACATCAAACGCAAGAAGATTAAGAAATTTATCCAATCAAGCCTTCATCAGCTCCATCTCCATGATGACCATCACGGCAATTTTCACCATCCAACAACTGCGTTGGCGGTTCTTCTTCTTTCTTGGCATCCTCGACGTCCTTATAGCTAAGGAAACTAGGTTGATTGGTGGAAGACAGCAGCCTTGCCCACATTCTATCTGTTATCACAACCTTGTTCTGCTTCTCCGTAATCCTCTGTAAAGAGCAAAACACAAGCTACTTAATATTGATTGGACGACAACCTTTGATAATTTTGTATCAGATGTTCGTCTAGCTGCAAGTTTGATTCATGTAATCCATTTGCAATAATTGTTTAAAGGATAATTTCTTCAGTTTGAAATCCATTATCCATAAGAATAATGTTAACGAGTAAGAAATTTAATTATTTAAATTATTAAATTCCGACTAAAGAAACCACAGTTTTACCTGGAAGCAATATCATTTAATAAAAAGATTTCAGATGCGCAAAGGCTACGCGAAATGTTGAAAGATGAGGTTTTTATCATCTATTTTCTCGGTGTGAACCCTAGTATCCTGTAGGCTGCCAATATCTCACTAATCCAGTTCGAGAAAAAAAACGTAAAAACTTAAACATCTTCCGACAATGGTGATGAATTTTTTGTGAGACTTCAGGGTCCAATCCTCAATGGTTAGGCTCTCATTATCTAATTGTATGAGATAATGGACTACAATATTCTAGTCTTCATTCTGGAGACCAGGAATTTATAGTCTATGGAAACCTCTTCATGAGATATTGATGGCGTGTATAAATGTATATTCACTGTGCTTAAATAGTGTTTAACACGTGGGAAGTTCCTTTTTTTTTGTAGTTCATGTTAACTTGTGGTTACACAGTAAATGCTTTGACAGTACAAGAGTAAATTACTTCCTTCTGGAACTACAGTCAAATTCAAGAGAAGATTGTGATGCAGAGTATTATACTCACATAGAAGGGTATATATGCGTGCCTTCCATTGACAGGCCCAACAGTAAAACCAGTATATCCCGCCATAGCACCATGTATGGCACTATGTGCTAGTAATGTGCAGTAGACATTATCTGATGCGATACTTGGAATTGCTCGAATCATGTATGTTGGATCTGCAAAATAAATGAAGTACTATTCAGGTACAACAATGATTGCGCAGAAAGTTGATCAAAAGCAGATAGATTTAATCCTGCAACAGACCTATGTACTTGAGATTAATAGGCATCTTTTGGGTGCTTACAAAGTGATCCTGCATAAAACAAGACAATTCAGTGATTATCTTCAAAGGCTAAATTTCAAGGTTAGTATGAAACGTCTACTTCTGATTATTAACATGCAGAAAATAAATGTAGAAGACTTGATCACTTGCTCATGTTAACCCGATAAAATGGAGATAGTTAACTATTAAAAATGCAAGTAACACAAGACATCATAAACATCCTCAAAATATGATAGTCTTCATTTTATTCTGTTAAAATATGTCATGGCAACATATAATATATTTTTCAATGCACACGAAAAATAATTACCTTAATCTTCTGTGACAGCCAGAGTCCAACATCAAGAAGTAGTTTGTTTCCAGAAGCATCTTCATGGCCCATGGACCGTAAACTTTCAGCAATGAGATTTTGTCCTGCACCCTCGGCAACAACGATAACCATGTGGCCATTCTCTTTAAGACGCTTCTCTATANCCCGTTGGCCTCCGCCCACGCCTTCGCCAGAGGAGGAGGAGGAGGGAGGACCAAGCGATCAGGCGGCGAATCCATCAACAGCAGAGCGGAAGAAAGCAGAAAGAGCAGGAGGAGAACAAGTGGAAAGAGAGGAGTTCCTTGGAGCGCTTCTTGGAGGGCAAGCCATTATTTATATGTGCCGCAGGTGGGCGGAGGGGTTTACCCCCCCCCCAAAACCCCACCCTAAACTACACACATATTTGGCAAAGTATAAAAATATGTTATCTCGACATTGCTTGATATCAGAGGCAACAGACTGTTATTTCTACGAACTACAACTAGAGATGATGAAAGATAAGTAAATTGGATGCAAGCGGCAATAAAAAATCATGACCAATTGGACCTAAATTTGGTAGTATAATGACCAGGAGGAGCAAAACTACATGACCCACCCCATTTCATAAAAAAATATCATTTTGGTGTCTGCACATCATAACCTGAACATGAAGATAATTTTTTTAGTAACAATTTAGCTTCTCAAGGCGCTTGAAATTCTGATCCACAAGGATTGGTGATAAGGCAGCTTAGATGCTTGCAATCTTTCCATACATGTGGAGAGGCTGGACCCCAAAGACTCAAAGCAATCACATTCTAGGTTGATATGGAGCAATCATATCATGATATCAAGAATTGGCCATAGAGGAATCAGCTTGGGCAAGAACTTTTCCTTATTAATAACCATCACTCTACCCATGATCTAATAATATGTATCCTGTATCAAACAAGCCTAGTCAAGGATGGTAACTAACCACTATAACGGCCCATGAGTTTCACCACACCAATGCCATTCTCAACACTTTCAGCTTCAACATGTGCTGCATTGATTGCCCGTTGAGCTTCTTCAACAGCAGTATCAAATCCAAAAGACTTGTCAATCACCTAAAAAAAATTAAATGAAGTTTAAAAAAAAGTCATGAAAGATGAAGTACAATATAGTTCAGAAGACATAAAAATGGAAAAAACAAATACCGCTATATCATTATCGATTGTCTTCGGGACACCAGCAACAGCTACTTTGAGTCCACGCCTTCTAATTTCCTAAAGCCACATTGCTAGTTAATGAAAGTAAACAAAGATAAACCATGTCTCCAATGTACTTAAAAATGAAATAAAGTAATCATCAAACAGCAACGACTACTGGAAAGCCTATTTATTGTGAAAAGTGTCCAAGAAAGAGAGTTATTTCACTAACAGAATAACAGAAATGTTCAACTCTTCCGGTCAAAGAATTTTCATGTATAATTACCTCAAATATCGCAGCTGCACCCTTCTGAGTTCCATCACCTCCAAGTATATAAACCTGGCAAGTATATAAACATGAGAGTGATGAGAATTTCAATTTGTTCCCTTAAAACAGAACCCAAACATAAGACATGCTATCAAAATGTACCTGGTTAATACCACGATCTTGGATACTATCAACAATTTTTGTAGTGTCATGCCCTCCCCTTGATGTGCCAAGGATTGTGCCTCCCCTTTTGTGGATGTCGTTCACACTCTTGGGTGTCAAGTTAATTGTGTTGCGAGCATAGAAACCCTTGTATCCACCCTATTGATTGATTCCCAGTTAGTTGTGAAGAGCATAATCACATCTAGTTGCTATTATCTAGACTAACAGATTGTATGAACCATAGAGGTAAAGAGACATAATTCTCAGCCTGAATAATGCCATCTTCGTTCAAATGAAAATATGTGGACAACGTAAGGATTAACTTGTGTCACACTAGCGCACAAAGATTAGATTCACATACATCTGAACTTTCTTATGTAGCCTAAGATTTTAAACTGATTTAGGAAAAAGAATGTGTTTATGTTGCTGCCTGCTTACACTAGACATAATGAAATGCATCCGAGAGGTCACACCGTGAATCATGAAAGATAACTATGGATTTTAAATGACACATTGTTAAGCCTAGGGATATAACCAGGTTTTTGCTATCAATCCTACACAGAAGAACGCTTAAAATTTTCATAAATAAGATTCTCACCTCTATCCCAAGGATTCTGGTGACACCATACATGTGTGACAAGCCACATACTATTTCTCTTATCACGGTGTTAAGCCCAGGGCACAAGCCTCCACATGTTACAATGCATGCATGCACCTCATCGGACTCAAAGTATACCTGAAAGGAAAGTACAGATGAAATATAATCAGCTTTATCTTTGACGTTAAATCATGATCATTCCTGTAAGACAAATGGATGGCAGAACCTACCTTTTGCCGCGGCCCAGCACGTCTGAAATGTGTCCCTCTTGGGCTGCTCTTGTGCACCACAATCTACATCAGAGAAATGGACCAAACTCAATGAAACTAGGCATAAAAAGCACAACTGTATCATGGCACAACAAGGGCTCAATTTTAAACACTAGTCATACTAATATGGCCAAATTTACAGCATCCACAATGATTTAGAGAAAGTCACCTTTTGAGCCACTGTATCATCAACATTCACAAAGTACTGCCTGCGAAGGGTTGCACGATTATTAACAACAAACATCGAATTCATTCAAAGGCACAACTCATGCTTATAAACAAATGAACATCACAAGTAGATAATTCAGGATAGATCAGAGACATACTTGACAACAGAATATGCTGGATTATCTTGCAGCGGATTGGGATAGGTCTGCAGGCAAATTTTAGCAAATGTCATCGGCTATTTTGCCAAATAATAGAACAAGAAGCAGTAAAAACTCAATTACTTGGTGTGCCTAATTCAACAAAATTTTCATTAACTGAGTGATCTGATAGCTAATTTATTGACAGGTAAAATTGCAAAGTCACTAATTTATTATATGAATAATTGATGTGAATCAAAGCTGCCAACTTCATGGACATGAAGAAAAAGTCAGCCAAGCATTAGAGAAATGAGAGGAAATGTCATATGTTAACTATTGGACGCAAGCTCGAAGCGGAAAGCAACACACTCTCCAAGCTATCATGAAACTTATTCAAACAAGAAAAAAGAAAAAAACTTTAATCTTTTTTGCTGTTGAAGAAAAGCTTTTGATTTCGATCAAGGAGCCAAAAAAAGTAAAAAACACAAACATAAACCGAACGACGCACGAGAGAAAACCCGTAATAATCTCCTTTCGGAAACCATGAAAAGGGCCAAACAATTATTTCACCATTTATTTCAGAAAAAAAAAATTTCACATCAGAACTCTTAACCAATAAGAATAAAAAGAAGAGTAAGCATGACAACAACGATCGAAGAACAAGAACAGAAACCAAAAAGCTCACAGGCAAATCGGGCAAGTAATCGGTGAGGTGCGGCACGTCCTCGAGCACGTAGCCGTAATCCCCGTTCAGCAGCTTCAGATTCGCGTGCTTCGTCTCGGACCCCATGGCCGATCGCAATCTCCCCTCGCTGGCGCTCCTCGGGGGAACCCTCGCCGCCGACAGTGCGCCGCCCCGAAGGTCGAACGAGCTCACCGACGTCGACTTGGGGATGACCCCGTTGGCCTCCGCCCACGCCTTCGCCAGAGGAGGAGGAGGAGGGAGGACCAAGCGATCAGGCGGCGAATCCATCAACAGCAGAGCGGAAGAAAGCAGAAAGAGCAGGAGGAGAACAAGTGGAAAGAGAGGAGTTCCTTGGAGCGCTTCTTGGAGGGCAAGCCATTATTTATATGTGCCGCAGGTGGGCGGAGGGGTTTATTTGCAAAAAAATGGCGTCTCAGTTTTGAGCTCCTTTTTTTTATGCATATATTTGTGCCGCTGTTTTGTGTTTTCTTTCTTTTTTTTGGGTTTTTGACGAGTTTTGAGATCGCGACCAGAACACAAAGAAAACGCGACGAAGGACGGAGGAGAGAGAGAGAGAGGAGAGAAGAAGGAAGAAGAAGGTGGTGGGGTCGAATGACGAGAGAGGGCACGCGGTTGCTCTATATTTACGGTCGGATGCCATTGTGCAGTTGGTGGTTTGAGGAGAGGGTAAATTGCTGACTTGGAATATTCCATCGATTCCTTGCCGATTGGACCACCACGGACAGGTGGAGGGCTAAAAGCGTGCCACGTCATTGGTAATTGTAAGATGGGCGGCACGCATGAAACGCGCAAATGTACGTATAAGTATGTAGACAACGTATACGAGGGTGGGGATTGACCGTTTTGCCCACTGAGATCGCGCGGGGACGAGTCGGTGGAGCTCTTTTTGGGAGCAGCGTCGGAGCGCATTGGATGGATAGTTCGGACGGTGGAGGATGTGCCACGTCACCCTCATGGATCTCTGGAGCCATCGCCATCGAACGGTGACGAGTCGGTGGTCCGCCAGACGCAAAATAATAATGGAAGGTAAATGCTACGTAAATTAGGGATAAATTAAAAAAAATGGTTTGACATAATTATAAATTCGGGAATGAAAATAATTGTAATTAAAAAATTTATTATGATTTTTGTGCATAGTAGTAATTTTTTTATTTGGATAAATGTAAATTTAATTTTAAAAAATAAATTATGTTGTATGTAAGTATTTAACTAAAATAAAATATCATTATATATTAATGAGAATAATTAAGTGAAACTTAAAATTATTATTTTATTTTTAATTTTTTTATTTTTATTTTTCTCATTTTATATTTTATTATATAAATGTATTTCTAACACAATTTCTTATAATTATTATTTGCAGTACTTGAAATTTCAACTACAATCAAATACTGAGAAAAATAAAAAAATAAATTATTAATTTTACTTGATTATAATTTTAACGAAGAAGAATGAAAAGGAATATTCCTTCTACTTACAGTAATTGAAATTTTAACTGTAATCAAATGTATTAAATCAAATACATTCTTAGTTGAATTTAGCCTCTCAACTTTCTCATAAATTTTAAGAGAATTTTGACCTAAGAATAAATTGAAGAATAGAGATTTTATTTTATTATATCGGATACGACTACTTTTATCTTTAAATGACGAAGGATAAAAGTGAGATTAAAAAAAGTATTCTCATGGAAAGTGCAAAAAGTATAGATAAGTAACTTCTGGGGAAAGCAAGAATTGCTTATTCCATATAATTCTTTTAAATTTGTAACCTTTTTCCAAGATTAAGATTCATGCAGCCAAATAGTCCATCAATGTTCAGAAAAATTAATTAATTTGCATTCATATCAGGAGTGAGTTAGGTTAGGATGCTAAATGCTTCTAAGTTGGGATTATATAACATCTCTGTAATGAAAAGAGTTGAAAAGTTTAATTGTTTTTAAAACAATTGTAATTTTTTTGAGAAACTTGTATATGATTGGCTAAAATGAAAAAAAGATGAGACCCAAAAGTGTCTATTTAGTTGGGGGGATGAAGAGAGGTTAAAGAGAAAGATGAAAAATGAGATCAATAATTTAAATAAACTTTATTATCCGTGCAACATAAATAAAATAGTTACTCTGTTTATCTTTTGTTAACATTTTATGTTTTTAAAAAAGAAGAAATATATATTTTTTATTCTAATTTTATAAGTAAATATATACAATTTATTCAAATAACTTAACTTTTATTTTTCTTCATTTTATTAAGTCTAACATTCAAACAAATTTTGATTTTCACTTTCATTCTATCTATTTCTCTTAGGTTGCGTTCACTACATTATCTTTCCACATTACCTAGCAATCTATATTGCCTTCCATAAAAATTGTCACTAATTAAACTACCAGCAATGTATATTGCTTTGTTTAGTATGCATAAGCAATATACAAAGCAATCTTTATTATTTTATTCATTATATAAAAAAAAATAATGAATAATATATTTTTTTTACCAAAGTACCCTTAAACAATAAAGTTAAGTTTATAAATTTAATTTAAATTATGTAAATTTGAATTACAAACATATACCTAAACTCATAAAATTTATACATCAAATGTATAAAATAAGTAGTATACAATTATCTAATAATAATAAGAATAAAATAATAATAATAATTCTAAAATATTATTATATTAAAATAATTAATATTTAATTTTTTATTATTTATAATATACAAAAAAATATGATTAACCAATAATGTTGATATTAAAATTAAAAATATTATTGCATGTGTCGATCTATTTAGGATTATTTCTTCTACGTTTCTAATCTAATCATACATTATACAATTTTAATTTATACTTTCACATTTAACATGAATAAAAGTAATAAAAAACTAGAGAAAAATGAGGACGAAGAAATTTTTTATTTTAAATATATATTTATTCTTTTCGTATTTAAAACGATTAAAAATAATAAAAGACTTGAAAAAAATGGGGACGATGTGTTATATGTATCAAGAGGAGCGGAGGGGTACGTCCGTCGCTCTCCCCCACTCATCCTCTTGTGAGGCAATGAGTCTTTTTTTAATATTTTTAAGAAAAGCATCTAAAAGAATAATAGATATTTTTATTCTAAAGTGAAAAAAAATATAAATATTATAGTTTTAGGATCAAGTGAAGAATTACCCATCTATTTAATATTGGATTATCGTAAATAATTTAATTATTTTAATATATTAATTCAATGATAGTCAATTCTCATTTCTTATATGATTTATATCAATAAATAATTAACAACAATGATAAAAACTCATTTTATAAATTATGTAATAAATTTGAAAATTAATATTCTAAATCAGAGTTATGTTGCACTATCTCATATTTAAAATGAAAGTTTGAATGTGAATATTCATATTAGATGAATTGAAGGTGCACTTCTTTTAGTACTCGAGGTAAATAAAATGATATTTTTTTTAATTAAATTGATAATTTTAAAAAGTCGAACTCACACAATCAATTGAATTCAAGGTGCACTTTAGAAACCACTCAATGCACTACCACGCGATCTCTATCATATATCACTTGGACAAAATGCTAAGAAAAAATGTTTTCTTAAAAAAATAATCTCTTGCATTTTTCTATAATATTTGTTTATTAATCCATTGAAAGGAATCAACAGAAACGGACATCTTGATTCTTCAAAAGAGTCTGTCCACTTATACTGATTAATACCCATTGGCTAAATATATGATTGATAATTTATAACCCTAATAATTTTTTAAAAGAGTTATTGCACAAGACAAGTTAAATAGTGCAATAGGATGTATAAATAATATGTTCTTTTTCTCGAGAAAGGTGTATACCTAATATAATGGCACTTAATACATAAGAATTAGTATTTTCTTAAAAAGCTGTAGCACTCATTAAAGTCATAGAAAACAAAGACTCACATTATTCCCTCCTTAAAATATTATTCAAGTATCAAAAGTTAATTACTTAAAAAAACAATGTATCAAAAGTTGATTCCACCTCTACAAAATTTAATCCTCAAAAGCAAAGAATAAAAAAAACTCTAGATTGCACCAATCGTATATTCCATGTGACTTCACAAGATATTTTAATATTGGATCATTTTGTTATAGAAGATTTGACCATTATTTTACTAATTAGTGATCGTAAGTTTTAGTTGTTATATCCACTTGGATAAAATATACTAAACGAAAGTAATTGTTTCGACCAAAAATTGATTATTTGAAAGATGTTTCTCATTAGACTAAATATTAATTTGATGTATGATTGTAAATCAATTATGCTTAATCATTTTTCATATTTGCCGATATAATTCATTACACAATGTTTATATGTTTCTGTATTCTCTTTGACTTTTTTTTTCTCTTTTTTATGTTTATTTATGTACTTTGTCATTTTTCTTATATTTCATAGGATCACAAAATGAGTTTTTCTATAATAAACAATACATACGTAATACACTAATGTAGCACGTAATTGACTTGCCATTTAATTGAACAATAGTTATTCAACGAATAAAAAATAATATTTTCAGTCATAATAGAAACAATGGACAATCTTACTCATTTAATAAAATATATTTTTTTAAAAAAAGTCAAATATTAATTATAATATTTTTTAAAACATCAACACTATCTTTATAATTTTTGAACTGTTTAACAAAATAAAGTAAAATAAAATGTTATTCCATACTTTACTCTTTTACAAACGGCCTCAATAAGACTTGCAAAATTCTTTATCAACGTATACTACAAATTGAACAAATTAACTTTTTTTTATTAAGGTTTCAAAAGCCTAGTCAATAACCTTTCTTCGATAATTTAGTCAAAATAATGCTACCAAAATATGAGCCTACCAAATGATAATTATAGAAAAACTAAAATTTGGTCAAATTCTATAATTATAGGTATGATAATAGGCTGATGAATGAAGGGCAAATGTTTAATCAGGCTTAGACGCGTGGGTCATGAGAGAGAGAGAGTGTGAGAGAGAGAGTGTGAGTGAGAGAGAGAGAGAGAGAGAGAGAGAGAGAGAGAGGACGGCTGGTCGGCGTCAAACAGATGCTACGCTAAACAAGGATGCACAAGTACGGAACAGCAACAAGAACAAAACCAGGTGTCGTGATAGAACATGGTTTCTAATTCCTGATTCATGGAACATTAGTTTTTGTTTAATATTTTGCTAAATCGAGGTTTCAGGTTTCAGGAATCCATGGTTTGGTGGTGAACATGATGGTAATTAAAGTTGTGTCATATAATAGTGATAGGTAGATAACTTTACTCGATTAAAAGTGTCGACCTCAGTTCATATCATACGTGAGACATTATATCTTAAGCAATATATGATCCCTCTTTATGGAAGATTGACTGAATCACGGACGGAGCCAAGGATACATATTATGTACATTAACAAATAGGAAAAAAATGAAAAATATAATATAAATATATAAGTTATTAATTATGTAAATTATAATGATATAATTATTTATTATACATAAATTATATTTTATTAATGTTATGTGTCTTTAAAATTAAATATTATATATATATATGAGAATAAGTATGCAGTGTAATAATTTATTAATCTCGAGTGAGATTTTTCACTAATGTGATTCATATATTTTTTATTTAATTAGAGCATAACTTTCCTTTACAATAAAAAAAGATTACATATCTAAATCATTTTCAAATTTTATTTTGCCTTTACGTCATTCATGATTTATCAATTATATTATTTATTTTAATATCATCATTTATAATTTATATAGTATATTTATTAACACACATATATATATATATATATATATTTCTTTCCTTATACACATGACTTCTCAATCTTAAAGTTAACGACTAACGTGATGAAGAGAGAGAAAAAAAGAGGAACAATTCATCTAGAAGCAAATTGCACTACAACCATTTTTTTCTGCGTTATGTTTCTAAATAGTAATACCTAGAAAAAGTACGCAATAAGGTTGACTCCTGTTTCTTTTTAAAGAAAAGTTAAAAGAAAAAATAACTTTTTAAAATGTAAAGATACACACATGCAGCTTGTATGCCCCAATGGAACCATCAATAAGGCGGGGCCTTGGCCCTTCAAACTTTCTAATCTTCTTAAAACTATACATAACATTTTATATTTTTGAAATTGTATATTAAAATATTGTTTTCATGTAGTTCTTCTCTATTTGTATAATTACATACCTATCATTTGGTCTCTTTTAAATTTCGTCCTTGAAGTATTTTCAAAAATTTAGTGTGCCATTAGGGGCTCCCTGAACAGTGGCTTCTTCTTTCCAACATGGTGAGATTTATAGCGCATATACAATCAAAGAGTCCACCCCTGCTACGTCGTTACTACGCTTCCCGTGTGTCCCGCCCGCCTCGTGTCGTCCCGCGAGATTCGGGTGCATGAAGCGCGTCTCCGGCTCCATCTTAACGAGCACTTGGCTCGTTCAAGTTATGACCACGAAGGTCATCTGATAACATCTCCCACTTGACCAACGTGGGCATGAAACTTCGACACTCCCACTATTCGTGTAGTGCGAATTTTGGAGATATAACCTTGAAGTTCATTATCCATAAAACTTCAATTTGACTCAAATATTCCTGAGTCTCATTAAACCAACATGTTTAATGAATGTACCCACTGGAATTCCCTTTGTAAGGGAATCAGCTAACATATCATTTGTAGGCATGTAGGTCACTGTCACTTGTTTTTGTTTCACTATGTCATGTACATAGTGATACTCGATCTCTATATGTTTTCCTCTAGAACTGTTTGCTCCACTGTCTATCAAGCTTATTGCCGCTTGATTGTCACAGTACATCTGAAATGGTCCATCGACCAAGTTGAGCTCAAATTCTAAAAGAAAACGTCGGATCCATACTGCATGAGTGGTTGCCATACTACAGGCAATATATTCAGCTTCTTGTGTGTGTCTAGCCACACACCCTTGTTTCTTGCTTCCCCAAGAAACAGCTGCACCACCCAACAAAAATAAGTGACCTGATGTGGATTTTCGGTCATCAATATCCCCGCCGAAATCCGCATCTGAATAACCTACAAGCTCAAATGAATCAGCCTGGTATGTCAATTTTAGTTGTACGGTGCCTTTGATATATTTAAGTATCCTCTTGATGGCTTCCCAATGAGCCTTCCCAGGATTACTTTGATATCTACTTACTAGACTTACAGGGTAAGCCAAATCAGGCCTTGTACACAACATTGCATACATCAAGCTACCCACCGCTTGTGCATAGGGAACATCTAAAGGTTCTTGTCCTACATTAGGACACTGACTCTTACTGAGTCGTTTCCCTATCACAATAGGTGTCGGTGCTGGGGTGCTGTTCTGCATCCCAAATCGTCTCAGTATCTTATTGAGATACTGTTCCTGACTCAAACTCAATGTCCTTGAGTTTCTGTCTCGAGTAATTTGAATTCCAAGAACATAGGATGCTTCTCCCATGTCCTTCATTTCAAATTCCTTGCTCAATTTTCCTTTTATCTCATTGAGCATTGTGACATCATTTCCAGCGAGCAAAATGTCATCGACATATAATGACATTATGACAAACTTGCTCCCACTCTTCTTGATGTACACACATCTGTCCAATTTATTCGCGATGAATCCAAATTGGACAACCGTCACATGGAACTTTTCGTACCATTGACGTGATGATTGCTTTAAGCCATATAATGATTTTTTCAGCTTGTAAACCTTATTCTCCTGACCTTCCACCTGAAAACCATCAGGTTGTCGCATATATATATCTTCACTCAATTCTCCATTGAGGAAGGCGGTCTTAACATCCATTTGGAATAACTCCAAATCCATATATGCGACTAATGCTAAGATGATCCTAATAGATGCAAACTTAGCTACCGGAGAATAGGTTTCCTGAAAATCAATACCGGCTTTCTGAGTATAACCCTTGGCAACTAATCTAGCTTTGTGCTTATCAATTGTACCATCTGCGCGGTACTTTTTCTTGAATACCCATTTGCACCCTATGGACTGCCGACCGACTGGCAAGTCACATAATGCCCATACGCCGTTCCGATCAATGGAGTCTAACTCGTCTCTCATGGCGGCCAACCATGATACCGACTCCTCCGAAGCAACCGCTTCATCATAAGAAATAGGATCTGTACAATCCTCTATATCAACATCGACGGCGTAACATGAAGCCTCGCATCCGTACAGCTGGTAGTCGTCTAAATATGCGGGCGTCGTCCGGGGCCTCTTGTTGCCGATTATACTCGTGGATTGTATGGGTTCATCCACTGCTTCCAAAGGTATGATATCCTGTATATCATCTCCCACTGTTGGACTTATGTCCAATGTGTCTCGTTCCGAGTCGACTTCATTATCCCCAAGGATAATCAGAGGCTCATGGTCCTCTCCTTCATGCACATCTTCCTTTTCATTTTCAAGGAAAGTTGCATCTCGACTCTCCATAAGACCTCTCTCACTGTGGAAGAATCTATACCCCTTGGATGTATCACTATATCCTATAAACCTGCATGTCACCGTCCTAAAGTCCAGCTTGTCCCTGAGCTGACTTGGAACTAAGACATGCGCTTTACATCCCCATTTTCGGAGATGGCCCAACTCGGGCTTCCTGCCATTCCATACTTCATATGGCGTTAATTCTACGGACTTGGTGGGAATTCTATTTTGTATGTAATTAGCAGTCATCACTGCTTCTCCCCAAAAACTTTTGGGAAGACCAGAATGAGACAACATACATCTTACTGCATTCATCAAAGTCCTATTCTTTCTTTCCGCCACACCATTCTGTTGTGGCGTATAAGGCATTGTAGTCTGCCTACAAATGCCTTCCTGAATGCAATAAGTCTCAAATTCCCGGGAGGTGTACTCCCCTCCTCTGTCTGTCCTTAAGGTTTTAATTGGTTTCCCCAATTTCTTCTCCACTTCAGTCTTGTATCTCTTAAACATTTCAAAAGCCTCAGCTTTTCTTTCCAAGAGATAGACATAGGAGAACTTAGAATAATCATCAATGAATGTGATATAGTATTCCTTGTTTCTATGTGTAGCAACACTTAATGGACCACAAATATCCGAATGAACCAACTCTAACAATCCCTTTGACCTTGTTCCTATCGGAAAAGGTTTCCGAGTCATCTTTCCAGTCAAACAATGTTCACAAGGAGATGTCCTTGTTCCTGATATGTTAGGTACTAGGTTCATTCTTATTATTCGTTCCATTTTATCCTTTCCAGGATGACCTAATCTCTCATGCCAGAGATCATAATCAGACTGAAAACACAAGGAATACTCAGAAGAGGCATTCATTATTTCATTATTCTTAACCGTCAAACCAAATAAGTCGTGACCAGGTACAAGTTTTCCCATGGCCAAGACCCTACCATTCTTTCCTATGGTTACACGGTCATTATAAAACCGGACTTCTAAGTTCTTCTTTATGAGAACAGGGACTGAGATGAGGTTCCTACGGATTCCTGGTGTGTACAACACATCATGGAGAACCATAATGCTGTCTCCCAGATCCAACCTATATTTACCAATACCTTCAACGTCCAGATAGGTATTGTTCCCCATAAATATCCTTTGTTCTCCAGCCTTTAGCTCTTTGAAGTCCACCAAGTTTTCCTTGGTCTTCGCGATGTGGCGGGTCGCACCAGAGTCGATCCACCATCCTTCAGCATCTGTCATCGCAGCATTGCACTCGATGACTCCAGCGAACTCTGTTCTGTTAGGGCCTTTTCGTTGCGGGGGCTTATTCTGACCCGACTTCCTTCCTGTGGGACAGCTGGACTTGAAATGTCCAAACTTCCCACAGTTAAAGCAGGCTCCTCTTGCTGTTTTTGCGCGTCCTTTAAACGGCTTCTTGCCTGGTCCTAGATTCTTCCTGTGGAGGGCGGCATTTGCTTCTTCTTCTTCCACCTCTTCGGTGTCGAAGATCTCCACCTTCTTTTTGTTCTTAGCCATATTTTGCTCTATGGCTAGCTGGGCCGGCAAGTCTGTGATCGACTTAACTGTTCCGTTAAGTCGGAGCGTTGTGGCAGCCATGTCGAATGAAGACGGCAAGCTGTTCAGCACTGTTGCCACCTGCAAAGTTTCTGGTAGGACTGTCCCTGCAGAGGCTAAGTCCTTAGCCATAACTATCATCTTATTTACATGATCTATTACATTATCAGTTTCCTTCATCCTGTAGGAATTATAGTTATACAAGAGAAGTTGGACATTAGTATTAGTTTTATCATCATATTTGTCCTTAAGCGCTTCCCATAGATCATGTGTTGTTTGATGATTCTCAAAAACCCTAATAAGATTGTCCTCCATATGTATCAATATGAAGACTTTTGCTTTTCTATCATTCTTCTCCCACTGCTCCTTTGCTTTCTCTTCGGCCTTCCTTTGTTCATCTGTGGCTCCCTCAAAAAGCTTGGGAGCAGTAGAGTCGATGTATTCATCCAGATTCTCATGGATCAGTCCAAACCTAACTTTTATGCTCCACATATCATAATTAACGCCATTAAGGCGTTTCATCCTTGCCATTTCTCTAGCAATAATTCTTGAAGTCATTTTTAATTTGTCCGACGTCTGAAGAGAAAGAAACAGGGGAGGTTGGCGCCGGGAGATTCCTTTGTTGCAGACGCCGTCCGGTGTTGTCCGCGACTTCGCACTCAGCGGTACGTGTGGAAGACGATCTACGTTGCGTTCAGCCTGAGCGCTCGACGATGACAGCAAGGGCGCCGAGTTGCAAGCTTTTGATGGAGAATAGGACGTCACCGGTTGTCGCAGGGATCGCTCGTCGTCGCGTCTTCGCAGCTCTGATACCAGTGAAGTATTTTCAGAAGTTTAGTGTGCGATTAGGGGCACCCTGAACAGTGGCTTTTTCTTCCCAACACGGTGGGATTTATGCGCATATACAACCAAAGAGTTCGCCCCTGCTGCGCCGTTGCCGCATTTCCCACGTGCTCCTCCCGCCTCGCGTCGTCCCGCGAGATTCGGGTGCGTGGATCGCGTCTCCGGGCTCCATCCTAACGAGCACTTGGCTCGTTCAAGTTATGACCACGAAGGTCATATGATAACAGTCCTAATGATGTTTCTCATATATATCATATTCATTAAACCTAGTTAACTAGTCAGGTGGCGACCTCGGAAAAAAAATATAGTGTAATTTTCCCCACTATATTCCAAATTAGTAACAAATATTGATTTTTTTCCTGATTATAAATATACAGTCTCAGCAAATAAAAGATAAATTAAAAAAAAGTTACATAAACATTTTGATTATTGAGTGCACGTGTTACGCTCATATTTTTAAAATATGAATTTCAGGAAGATTGTCATCAGAGGTCCATGTATCCATCATCCAGTTAATTTTTGGGGCTAATTGAATGCAAAGGATTGGAAAGTTTAGGATTAAAGATAACTCAAAATTAACCTTTTTCAAAGAAAAAAAATACCACAATATAAACTCTCAGTTTTTATGAATAAACATTTTAATATAATATGTACCAAAGAAACGAAGAACAATATTGCAACCATCCAACTTCGGATTTGTTTGACAATATAGAAAATAGTGTTAGAAGCAATGTTTTGGATTACATAATATAATAAACTTTTTTATTTTGACCTGGCAATAAACAAAATTTCACGGAATCATTTTTTTTAAAGGAATTTTTATTTTTTTTCTTTATTAAATTAATCAGATGTTATAATCTTAATTCAATGATGGAAGTCCTCAGCAGAAAAAAAAAAGAGAAACTTGTTTATGTTGCTAGCTGTTGATATTTTTTATAAGCTCAATTTTTGAAAATTATTGATAGCATATTTAATTTAATATGATATTAGAGTAATATGTTTGTATAAAAAAATTATTTTTTTCGTTAATAATCCACATGGTGGGTTGGCTGGATTAAAATTATCAGTCAATGTTAAGAATATAAACATAAAAAATTAATTTCTTTAACGACTTAAATTATTAGAATTGTTGGTAGCATAATTTATTTAGTATTGGCTTGTTATATTATTTATTAAATAATTAAAATCATATACTGTTTTTATTGGAGTGACATAAAAAATTTACATATGATAAAAAGATGTATCATTAAACTCTCTTTTCTATTTTATATTAAAGTAAGCAGAAGCTTCTAATGTGTGTTCAACGAAGACAATTATATGATCTAGGCTTATTTGCTTTATCCTCTATCTAGAAGCTCTCGAGCAAACGTCTGACTTCCAAGATATTGCTTTCCTTGTGTTTTTCTTTAACTTCCAGCCCCCCATTATTCTTGAAGCATTAATTATTCCACCCTCATAATTTTCCATTCCATTGCCTAACGGACATCAACATGTCTCTTGACCTTATCCAATAGAAAATGTTTCTTCCATCCTTATAATTCTGTCAGCAATAACTTTTTTTTTCTTCTTTTTATTCACAATGTTGTGAAGGATCCAAGAAATATGGATTTCAAGGTATTCATCACTCACATCGAGAATACTGACATATTCCTCTTCTGTTTGCTTTAAACCAAAAGAAATATTAGTACCTAATATTCTGACAAGATCAATGACATCAACTTTAAATCTTTCTAGATTCTACTTCAATGAGTTATGCTATGGAAATTAAGCTGCTCAAAAGTCGAATCAAATCAAGCCTACACAATAACATATCAGATTATTGATATGTTAGTAATCATATATTGTTTTTTCTTGAAAGCTAAATGTAACACAATGACATATAAGAGTTGTCTTTTATTTTTCCATCACTTCTTCTGTAGATAAACAATAATTATAGGTTTAACTAGATCAGGAATCACTTGTTATTTGCTGGAAATCTTGGATCATTCCTGAGTAAAGATGAGAGAATCTGTTGTCAAGCTTGGACATCATTGGCTGAGTTTCAAATCCATGATAATGGTGTTCATATGCCTTGTTGCAGATATCCATGATGGATTTGGACATGCTGTCCTCCTGATTAAATGGCTGCTCCATGAATTCATCAAGAGGCATCCACTGTAGTCACAGCACCAATTAGATTAGAGTCAGGAAATAACGGCCTCAAAAAAGAATTATCCCACAATTCAGAACTTCCTTCCTTACCTTGGCTGCTTCTATCTCGGACTCATCGACTATGATTTCAGATGACAATGGCTTGAGCATGCATATAAACATCAAATCTGATTTGTCAAAAATTACATGGTGGGCATGCCTATCATATGAAAAATGGTAGTAAGGAAGAAAAAGCCTTCACTTAGCTGAAATAATGAGTAATTATTGAATAACATAAGAAATGAAGAATAGTCTACAATCTTTTATATCAGACATACCTGAAAGCAAGAAGTTCTAGGAATATAGTGTCTATCTGAGGAATTTAATCATGGAAAGGTGCAAATTGATCAGTTCAAAATATTTTTCTTTTTGCTGCTGCACAGACATAAAGCAAGGAAAGTGTCCTTACCCCAGTTTCTTCTTTAACTTCTCTTATAGCTGCAGAAAATATTTCTTCTGCCTGAGACATGAGAAGTCCAAAATTAAGATCCCCATGCAATGATTATCTACAAGGTTTTAAGTTACATGGCAGTAATTCACTTCCTAATCACAGTAAGAATTATCTCTTCTGAAAGTTTCACATTTTTGCAACCTTGTCAGGTAGATACAAATGGGTATGTACCTTATTGATGAAACCTGTGGGTAGCTTCCATATGCCTGAACAACTTGAAGGGCATCTCTTTTCCTTTACAACGAGAACCTAAATGATAATCCAAAAAACTAGAAATCAGAGTTCTATATGGCCTGCTTTTTTGAATTGCAAAAATTAGTCATATATAACACTACATAATTAAATGCAGAATATGAAAACAGAACCTCTCTGTTCTCATTGATGACAAATCCGGCCACGCCGATTTGGTGTGTAGCTGCAGAAGGAAGCAAACAAGGTCCACCAGGGAGCCAGTGTGTTAGCATGACATATCCTGAATCTGCATGGTGAAAACTGAAGCCTTCCTGCCATACGAAGATGCAGATTTAAATGTTAAAAGCATCATTAGATTAAAGGATTAGGATACTTAATGTTCGCTAATTACAATCAAGTTTGATTGATCAGTATATAATTTTCCAGTTTCTAGTATCATATCATTGAGACAATTAAGATGACTAAATTATCGGCTTGCTTTAAGCTAACTGCCATATGAAATTCAACTCAATTTGAGCTTGATTCGTGGCTAAATTATTTTACCACTCATCATGTATACCCATTCTTTCTTTCAACTCAGATATGCTTATGACAGTAATGAGTAAGTAGTCACTCCATGACACCTATCTCTTTTGCATCACTCAACTGACACTTATAGAATTACACAAGGCTAACCTTCAATGCAATTGGAACAAGATCTGCTTGCTCTTCTAGTATCTTGAGCCAAACTCCTTTCTTGCCCTATGGGTCAGAGATATGGATTGGAACAAAGTTCATGAATTGTCTAATATATGATCATACAAAGATGAAGAATTGGATGTCCAAACCTTTAGCTTCCAGTAGGAAAGTGAAGACTGGATTATGGCTGCAAATGCATTAGCGCTTGTTGGCAAACTTTGTGAATCGATGATAACACCGTCATACTCATCCTCACAGGCATCCAATACTTCAATCACCCTGCTTACTGATGTGTTCGGAGTGGCAACATTAATCCTCTTGCTCCTTGTTCTGCAGCCAATTCCTGGTTGGTGCAAAACCATTCTTGAATTTGGAATTTCCAAGCATGATGATTTGAATGCTAAACCTGCTAATCAATTAAAAATTAGAGGATTACATAAGAAGTAATATGGTTGCAGAATTTTGCTTTATTTCAGTTGAGTGCATTACGCTGTTTATTTTTCCTTTATGGCTTATCCATCTGAGATATAAAGTAAAAATGCGAGTACTAATGCAACAATATCTCTCATGCTTTCTACAGGCATGTATGTGGGTTTACATGTGTGAACACATCATCTGATCTTAATAATTCTCGGTAGGATGAACATCTGTTTTCTTCCAGAAAGAAAATTGATCGAAGCAATATTACCCTTTGCATTAACTCTCCAAATTCAGGGGATATTTATGCTTGCAGTTATCTTCACTTAAGCTAACTAAGAGTCTTATGCATCTTATAAACACTATTATGAACTAATTTGTTTCCTTTGTTCGCTAAAAAGACAAATCTCGAGAAGTACAACTCAGTCTCCTGTATGGTCTGTGTGAATTTGATATTAGCTTTATATTATATGAAGGCACATATGAAGCAGAAACTTTGGAAAGAACAATCATCAGCTGCATAAAACTAAAGCTCTATTTATTATCAGAAATTAAGTTAGGGAGCATGTATGCATGCCTGCATGCAATTCCTTACCATCCACTTGTTTGCTGGAACTAAAATGTGTCATTCTTCGAGGTCTCAAATACTCGAGTTTTAAGTTGCCGCGACTAGGACTGGAACAACTCATGGTAACGTAGGCCATTAGCTTGATCTGAAGTTTACACAAGATATCTGAGCAGGCATCATTTAATGCCATGAGTATATATAGTATGAGAGAGAGATGCCATAATGTTCAGCAAATGGAGAAGCACAGAACAATGCATACGCCACCTTTGTGGTCACAAAAAGTTGACAATGCCAAGTTTACGAGTCATCAAAGTGTGAGGAAAGGTTCCCCAAGGACCATGAGAATTTTCCCTTATTCTTGCTGATCTGATGATCATGGCCTGTGCATTACCGGTGATCCAGCTTCCACATCAGAAGGATTAGCCAATTGTCCAGGATCTTACGTTAAAGCTCCCAATTCTCAGAACTTTCAGCATAATATTCTTTCAGCATGCTGTACTGAGTTTTTGACATGACTTCACTAGTTCTCTGGGATCTTGCAACTCTTGATCTCTGAAGTATCCTCTTAAACTTTTGGTTCTCAAGTAGTCCTCCTTGTAATGCCTGATTGCAACAGGATTCTACAAGTAGCACAGGACCAATTTGGTTCAAGCTTTCTGCTCTATTCATTTTGCCAATATATGGTACTCAATCATAAATATGGTGCAATGTACTTGTAATTTTAAAGTCTCTATATTTCTTTAGATGAGATACGAGATTCCCTAAAGCCAAGGTATGTTCGGTTAATTGCATTTTGTTGAAATGCTTTGCACAATGCACATAGCCTGGATTCCGGAATATGTAGTGCGTTACCAGTAGAAAGTTGTCCGACTTGTTGCTCTATGCGTATTTTACTGTAACTGAAAAGGATTTTAAAGATCAGAAAACAGTAAGCCATACATCTTACAGCAATTTCTGAGATGATTTAATAATATGATAAAGCTTATTACAATGGGTGTTTAATATTTGTGACGTCAAAAAACGATTGTGTGCTTGTATTGTCTTGGATTTTTAGTCAATCATATATGAATTTGTGAACAATTTATCAGCAATTAAAGGAACAGGGTTTGATGGGAATTCCCCTAAAAAAGAAATCAATCTGCTGCGTTAGTAATTTACTTCTTTGATGGGATGACCAGAAAAAGTGTCAATTCCAAAGTGATATCAGATATATTAAAATGAAGAAAACAAACTATATGATAGTTCAAATGAGAAGTGCTGTAAACATTAATAAGAAAAGATAATTTGAGCAATAATATCTTTATACAACTTTGGAACTTGGTTAGAATCTATGAAATTTCTGGACACCAGAAGTTGAAAGAGAAAAAGAAAAAAAAAACTTCTATGATCAGACAAATGAGAGTGCACTCCCCACAGCTTTAAGCTGCAACTAGCATCTTATCACCATATGGATTAAAGCATCAAAGCATCCAATTCTTCAAACAGGCAGCAATTAAGAGTTTATTATCTAGTCCAATCATGCGCCAAATGGGAAACAAACCTCATCTTACTCTAAAAAATGAATGCATACTTGGTGCTTCATTTTCCTCTGTTCTATGGATATTCCTCTTTGTTTCTTGCCATAGAAAAATTTTAATATGGTTATTTCCAGTCATTGGATAGCTTATATGGCCACAAATCTGAGAAGCGCATCACATAAGACATCTCTCCAGATGCTTACCAAAATTCTCAAACAACCTTCATCCAAGTATCATTATTAACCATATATTAGAGCATAAAGGCATCTTTATCCATGCAAAGGCCAATTCGACGCTTGATGCTTGACTGCTCATCAGGGGTGAGAATATTTCACAGTGCATCTTTCCCACTGAGATAATAAATGAAGATTACAAGAATAAGAGAGATATCCTCTGTTAGATTATGTCAAACAGAAATTAAAATATGGTTATGAGTTCACCATGTTGGGTAACTGAAAATTGAGGTCAATATGATTCATAAGAAAGAATAACATTATCATAGGCGACTTTTCCTCCAACAACAATATTTTGAGACAATAACAGAACAAAACATCCTGTAAGTATACACGTATCTGAAATCAGAGATCTACATCTAAATCACGCTATTCCAAAATCATCTCATGTCACATGAATTTCTCACAATTGCTGGCAGTCTCCTAATACCAATGTTCTATAGATCAATGCTTGACGTCTTGCTAATGAAATGAGCTATAAGTGATCTCAATTGTTTCATGAAAAATGTTTATTCTCGAATTATAAGGTTATGGTAGATAGCATTCTGTACAACTTGAACTTGTATCCTTTCAACTAATCTTGGACTAGTAGTCAACTTAGGATGAAATTACATAGATAAGTTGAGTACTAGTCCATGAGAAAAAAAAACACATGAAAACTACCGAGAGCAGTTTCTTAGACAAGAGAGGCAATATCTTCAGCTGAACTTCACGTGACAAGAATAACCATGGTGATTGAAATATTTGACAATCTTTTACAACACAATCATTTTCCTTTTTGAGAGTTATGAAGCATAGCAATATGTCAAGCATCAATGTGCATACCATTATAGTTTATTGATATCCAGAACTACCCCACTTTATGGGTGAAGATAATTAGAAGGCATCCCCATGTTCTTGAAATGTTTCTGCTAGATTGAAATCCTGATATCATGCATAAGCTCCTTGAAACAAAAGGAGGAAGAACTCATAGTAGGTTTGTGGTGGCATTTACCTGAAATCCACATACAACTTTCAGATAGAAAACTAGGAACTGAATGCGCATGCATGCTTGACATCCAAAGAAATTTAAATATCAAAAAGATGCATATACTATCAATGCATTCAAAATACACCTATATTATACATAGAGGCACCACATGCAAACTTGTGTTTATGTAAAGAACAAGCAAGACAACAGCTTGCTTACATCCTTCCATTAATCATTGTTGTAATCATCGGAAATTAGAAAGTTAAATTGGTGTTGATAATAATAGTGTACAATATTCTGGAATATGAGTATTCAGCCATATAATCTGTACAACATGGAACAAACATCAATGTTTTCAACAACACGAAAGAAGAAAGGATGCCAATAGAAGATTCAAATTAGCCAAGATGGAGAATATTCTTGGAGTATCATCTTCATTAAATATTTTTGACATCAAGCTGAATATAACCATGTTGATGCACATTAACTTGCTATTGCCAAATAACCCTGTGTCATGTAGTTCCTTACTAGCACCATCTTGTACTGCAACTTATAAATATTTTTTTTTGAGAGAGCTGCAACTTATAAATCTAGAAGGCCTATTTTGCATGGTTGAAGCACGAGTAATTATTTGCATAAATGTTTAAAATGTAAAATCGTGCATTTTCAAAACTTGCAAATGGAATGTATGCTTGGTTGCAGCGAAGTTCATGAATTTATGGTCGAGGATATGCCATAGCATAAAGACAAAAACATCAGTGATCTTACAAAAAAACATCAATAATGAAATTACGAATTCATGCTTACCGCTGTTTCACTTGTACTCCCACCAAATCAACAGGTATCACGGAATTTGTAGCAGAATTTGCAAACAAGAGCTGCATGCAGATGCATAAGAGATGCAGCTAACGCGAATTTATCAGTGTCTTCTAACACGACATCTCCAAGAATCAAATTTATCAATTAGTTATTAATATTATATATTTGTGAGCACTAATATATGATTTCTTTTTGAGGAAGTCATCACTTACTGCTTCACTTGTTAGATCATAAAGAAACACAAGATTTTTTGTAGGAATGATTCTTGACCTCTCCTTATGAGCTTAAAAACCAGGCGGCCAATTTTGGAGATTGATAGTCAGATAAGAATCATCATAACGTGTAACCATCAGGATGTTAATAGGTTCATCAACTCAGGGGGCTAACAACCCAACCAAGACGACGACTTTGCTTGCGTGCCCGTACAGATCTTGGTGCCCCATTTTCTAATCTTTCGAGTATGGAGTAAGTTATAGAATCTGGAGTCAGGTCCTGTTGTTTAAGCCGTTCGTATAATTGATATGCTTCTGCTTTCTTCCCAAACTTCTCAAGACAATCAAGCAAAATATTGTATGTAACAATGTTAGGAAAGCATTTTCTATCAAGCATCTCATCAAACAACTGACATGCCATCTCAACTTTACCAGATTTACCAAAACATTCAATAAGGGTACTGTAGGAAAAAACATCAGGATTTAACCCTTTCTCTTGCATCTCCATGAACTGAAGATGAGCTTCATCAAGGTGTCCATTTTTTCCAAGGCAGTGTATCAAGGAATTATAAGTAATGATATCAGGTTTGTTATCTGTACTTTCCATTTCTTCAAAGAGCTGAGAAGCTTTATTCACTAGACCAACTCTACCAAAGCATGAGATAAGAATATTATATGTAAATATGTCAGGTGAAAGACCTTCATGTTTCATTTGTTCGTAAAGTTTATCAATATAAGGTACTTGCTTAAGCTTGGCCAAAGCTGAAAATACCATGTTGTACATATAAGTGTCTTTTGTTATCCCTTTTTCATTAATCTTACCCAAGAGATCTATAGCTTCTAATGTCTTCCCTGCATTGCATAAAACTTCAAGAAACGACAAGAATGCAGTCCTATCTCCTATGTCCTCAAAACTCCACATCCGACAAAACATACGATGAGCTTCACTTGTATGACCCAGTTTACAAAGTGTCTTTACCAAAAACGAATAGATAGACTTGGTCATGTATTTATTAGATGCTTCGACAATGTCATCTAGCCTATCGAGTCGTCCTTCAGCAGCCAAAACATCTATTAGAACACTATATGTAAACTCATTGGGGCGACAATCATTTTCAATCATTTTTGAAAATATTAGTAGACATTTATCTACCATCTTATTCTTTGCAAGTGCTTCAATCATAGTGTTATAAGCAATAAAGTTAGGAGTATAGCCTTTTCTTATCATCTCTTCAAAAAAGGAAATGAATTCATCTGTATTCCCTTTCTTTCCTGACATTCTGATGAGAATTGTGTAACTATAAACATCTGGTTCACAATTCTTGCGTTTCATATCTGCAAAAACCTTGTAAGCTTGAGAAACCTGTTTAAGTAGGATATGTAAGATGCAAATGGGAGAAACAAGAAGCAGACAGTAAATGATAACAATGCCGAAGTTATTTTTCCAAGGTATAACTTATTTTTATCATACATATATAAAAAACACAACAGATTTCGACATATCATATTAAGAACTTTCAAACTTGTGCATCACAGGCAATAGTTGTTTACTTCTTTGTCATCATATTTTCTCTTTTTAATAGCTTTCCCCATGCACACTTCCTTCAAGAAATGAGGTCTACTCCCTTGGCAGCTAAACAAGCTTTGGGACATATTAAGATGCAATGATCACTTAAGCTCAAGGTTCAGTGGAATCAAAATGAAGCCTAGACATGCTGATCGTTATTTGAGAACTTAAAATCAATGGACGTAGAAGCTGAAGTTGGAGAGGGAAAAGAACATGGACTACATAACATCACAATGTTATTCTCAAAATGAAATTGGAAATGTAGCATCAAGATTCCTCATCCGTTGACAATAATTTAACCATTCCAGGTGAGACGTTTGCACTTCATAAAATATTTCTCACATGGTGACTTGAATCCGCTTAGGGAAAGATATGCTAATAGCAAATATTCATAAATCAAGTCTAAGTTCCAAAGGAATCATACAAGTGTATTTATAGAGTTTTAAACACCCCATGACTAGGAAACTTAATATAAGACAGACTAATTAAAAGGAAATCTAACATGATGAAATCTCTAATGGGCTCATGACTAAATTAAAGGCACAAAGCCCATAAATACAGAATAATTATTAGGGGATAAAACCATAAGAATATTCTTGTTCTACATCATCACCTTAACGTCGAAGATGCATAGCAGTAATCACAATATCACCTAGTAAATTTGAATCATGGGGATCAATCATGTTTGTATAAGGACTAAGTTAAGGTTGTTCCTTCTGATCCATAAAACAATGTTGCAGCGCTATTCAAGATTCTCTTAAGTCTTAACTATTGTCTTAAAAAGGAATAGGTGTTGTAGCTCAAAAACTCTACAAGAAAGACACTAGGATAAATACAGAAACAAAGCATCAAGAGAAGCAACACTCTATAAGTACCATGGACCATTGACTAATTGCTGAAGTCATGGAAGCATTTAGAAAGTACATGACTGCTAAGTCCAAGTATAGATTAACTGGTAATATACATCTCAACAAAAAGCAGGTAACATGGTCACATAGCTAGCACATTTAAAGTGGCTTTGAACATCAAAGTTAATATTTTGCAGCAACTTTCATTTCGCTTTCATTGAGGATAACTTCCAATCTTAATTAGAATTTGCAGTTAGTCTCATGATATTAATAGTAGAATATATGAGCTCAAAATGATAAGATGAGGATGTTCATAAGGTAAACAAAAATGATTTCCAATTATGTTTTCACAAATTTGAAACTTAAAAACCTAAAGCCATTCAATCACGTGCACTCTCGAAGCAGAAAGCTGTATCACCTGTTGATACCAGGAAAGCAATTTTTCCTTGATACAGGTCACACCAGTAGATGTGCATAAAGCACAAGGTACTAGTATGCTGTTAATGATTAAGCTCATGTGCCACTTGTATTAGTATGTAGGACGACCTTTCTCCATAAACAGAATAAGCATAAAATTTGAAGTTTTTAAACAAGAAGGTGTTTCAACTGAGGAATCAGAGATGGCACCTTTTCAGCTTTCGCCAAAGCATCGAGCAGCATGTTGTATGCAAAGATGTCTAATTTATATCCCTTCCTCCTCATATCCTCATAAATTGCGAACGCCTTCTCGACATCATGGCACCTCAAGTATGCCTGCACCAGACACTTGTAGGTGTACCCGTTAAACCCTAAACCCCACTTTCTCGCGAGCTGCAAGCACCGGTCGATCTCCGTGGCGCCCCCGACGATACCAATTAAAATGTTCACCGTTGAGATGCTCCCTTTCACCCCATCCCGCTTCATCTCGTCAACGATTCTCCCAACAAGTTCCGAATCAGCGGCGCCGCCGCGCGCGAGGATCGCAAGGATGCGGTTGTAAGCGAAGCAGTCGTGGCGGTATCCGGGGAGAGATGCGGCGGCGAACCGGAAGAACTCGAGGGCGCGGCGGGGGCTACATAGGGACTTGAGGATCTCGCTGACCTCGGCGGGGGTGAGGGTGAGGGAGAGGGTCTCCAGGTAGTCCGCGAGGTCGAGCAAGGGGTCGGCGTCGGGGTGGGTCGAGCGGAGGATGCGGACGGCGCTGCAGATGACGTCACGGCGGGGGACGGCGTGGCCTCGGGGGTCGAATGAAAGGTCCGGCGGGTCGACCTCCACGGCGAGGGCGAGGGCGCGGCCGGAGGAGTCCGTGCGGACGATCCGGCCACTGTAACTGGTGCCGAATGCGCGGGCGCTGGAGGGGCGGCGACAGTGGCGGAGGAGCAGAGGGAGCGCTCTCATTGTAGCGTTGTGATTTGGTATCGCAGGATCGGCCGGACGGCGGTCGCGGTCTCCCGGCTCGAACCCGAAGAGGAGCTCCAAAACACTAAATTTTGAGAATTTTTTTTTTTTCGGTGAATACCCACCGGTGTCCAGGGCTACTAGCACCTGACTAATCCGGTGTTTCGGGCGGGCGCGGTAAATCGGTATACCCTGGCCAAATTGGGGACTCCGGGGCTCGAACTCGGGGCTACTAGCTCCCGGTCCCTCAACCCGGGGCACAGACCCGCTAACCATCTGTGCCAACCAATTTGGTTACTAAATTTTGAGAATTAGGTGTATAAAATGTAGCACACCGAATTAGTATGTGCAAGTAAACTTAGTAAAAATATTTAAAAAATTTGCATATTTTTAATATAAAAAGAATAAAATTTACTGTTCATTAAATATTAATTTAGAATTATTATATCGGATTCTATTTTTTAAATATAAAAATATTTATTTTTTTATTACTCTCACATATTCGAGACCATTAGCCTAATTATACTTGACAAATGAAATTTTAAATGGGGATTCAAATTCGAGACATCCTTAAATAAGAATATTTTTTTTTACCTCTTCATTCAACTCCATTGATATTGAAAGAAAATATTTTGATTGAACATTCACTAAATTCTAGCGTGCCAAATACTAAGGTATTTTAAATTAAATAAGATAAATATTATTTTATTGAATCATAATATTTTGTATTTATTTCAGTTCATCAAATTATCTCTTGTTTGCTTATGAATTCAGAGCAGTTCCAAAGATTTATCACAATAGACATTGCTTTTGGATTGCAAGGAGAAATTGCAAATGATGAGAAGAGAAAAAAAGTATCATTAGTAAGAAAATGGGGTTAAGCTTTAAACTAAAATTATGTAAGAGAGTACCATAATCTTTCTTATCTAATTATTATAAAATAAATAATAAATTATGATAACTATTATTACTAAGGATAGGAGATCATGAATTCAAAGTGATGTTTATGGTTTATTCAAAGATGACAATATATTGTAATTTTGTTCATATTTTATAACATTCATTTAGAGGTTATCTTGACTAGGCTACACTTGTCTAAAAATTATTTATAATATAGAAAACGTAAGTCTTGAAGTCTACTTTGCACATAAATTAATTTCACCTTAATCCAAGTTGTATTGTTACGACCAAAAAACTAAGGATCTATCAAATTATTCCGAATTATATCATGTTCATTTTGTAAAATAATAATAAATTGAAAAAATAGGATTATAAATTGATATTTGGGTTGAAGATATATGCTTGAATGTATTTTCAAATGGAGTTAGGTTCATATGATTTAAATATGTATAGTTAGAGTTATGAATTTTGGATTGACAAGATGTCGAGCTATAGTATAGACTGCAAATTGATATTTGCTATATAATGTTGCTCAAATACTACATAATTGATGTTATGATTGTTAATAATGAATAGTAAGTATGCAATTGTATGAGTTTATGTGAAATTCTCAAGTTATGTGTTTAAGACTCTTATGACATATGTTTATGTATATGAATTACATGTCAAACAAATTGCTTCAAGAATCATTGTTATGCCATATTGAAACTCGCAATTTTTACATGAAACAAAAGTCCATGTTGTTATTGTCCGAAGAGTCTATTATATTGATTATGTTATATAATGAGATTGGTAAATTGTTGTATTGATATAGAAAATTTAGAAAAATTCATAGGATTCATATCGTCATTTTACTATTTTCAAAAAGGTCGGTCGAACCTAGGCGACCAACCATATTATTAGTTAAGTCGGTTGAAGTACGCTCGACCGATTTTAAGTCAGACGAGAGTAGAACGAAGAGTCGGTCAGAATAAGTAAGTCTGACAGATTTTAAGTCGAAGGACAGTAGATCCGACCGACCATCGAGTCACATGAGTGTCGAGAGGCGAGTCAATCAATTGACCTTATATAGGGTTCGACCAACCTTACTATTGACCAATTATATTATTATCAATTCATTTAATTTAATCCATTGATTAATAACATATAACATGTATTGCATGCTCAACCATAACATGTTAAAATACTAATGTATTGATGTATTAATTGATTGATTGAATAAGTGTGTTGGAGAGTATATGTAGAGAATGGGGATAGATGTCCCCACATGTTATGACCTAGGCGTGAGGATTGATGGATTACTTCGTGCAAAGTCCACATGAGCAAGACCTCTCTGGTTTAGTTAACCATTATGACCGATCAAGACTCATTGAAAGTGATTGAAATGAACATAGTGTTATTATTTGATAATTGACAGATAGATGATTCAATGGACCTTATTGATATTGATGGATCATTGATCTTTCTTGTTAATGAAATGAGCAAGTATCATATTGAAATATGAACGAATTCATATGAGGACAACTCAAGGAAGTCGCAAGTGACAATAAGCAAGATTAAGTCTAACATAAACACAATGTTATTAGTATTGAGTATTAGGAAGTTGATGTTCATGTTACAAATTGATATTAATTAATATGAAAATTGATTAAAGGCAAAAATATAACGACTTAATTATATATGGTTCATGGAATCTTATTGATGAGTCATAGATCCTTATTGTCATATAAAGTATGATATGCTAAGTATTAAATTATGATGTTTTATTGCCTTTGTAAAATGATTGAATACGGGTCGTTCGTATTGTTATGACATACATGTTGGGCACAAGCTTATGGGATCAATTTTCTCTGCACGTATCTTGTAGGTGATTCAAATGGATGGACTAAACGATGAACTTATAACGGATTAATCTTGTAGATGATTAAGTATAATATTAAGTTATACGACCTTACATTAAATGTTATTAAGCTTTCATTGATTGATATTGAGGTTTGACGTTATATTTATTCCTGTTGTAGGTAAAAGATGGAGAAGTAAGTTTTACATAAATGTGGCGCTCGAAAAGTATCAAGTCGTGTGTCGAATATTTGCTCGGTTGCGTAGAGATGTCATAATCTAGGCGTTACACTTTTTTACACCAAAAATTGCACGAATAGTTTTTCAAAAGATGGTTTGCTCGAACTTTATTAACATCTATTAACCTAAGAATAAGTCTACTAGCTCTTGAAGACAGACAGAAGATCCTCAATGATGTCATCACCAGGACCTGTTTGGATGTTGGAACTAGGGCCAGAACTAACCCTAGTTCCATAATTCACCCAAACACAAGCAAAGAAAAATAATTGTAGAATCAAATTCTGATCAAACCTATCACGTGAGTAGACTTGGGCCCCGTTTGGAGATGGAAACCAAACCAAAACTTGGGCATAGTTCTCGTTGATTCCGCAAAATGATGTGACGTTTGGCGAAACCAATACGAGATTCCATGCCCCTGAACTTGGGATCAGGTGACCCTAAGTTCAAGGGTTTTGGTTCTTGCAAAATGCAAGAACCAAATGGTTCCTGCAAAACGCAAGAACTAATTTTTTTTCTTTATCTTTTTTTATGTGACATTTTTTTCTTTTATCTCTCTTCACTCTCTCTTAATCTTATTTAATTAAATTAACTTTTATATTATAAAAAATGTACTATTATTTTAAATTTAATAAACTATTTTTATTATTTGTTATTATTTTCTCTAAATTATTTTACTTATTTAACTTTTCACTATTTTATTATTATTTTTCTCAAATTATAAGTCAAATTTAACTTTATTATATTATACGCAATATTTCATTTATATTATTTATTAAAACTATTTAAAATATTATTTTATTGTATATCTTAGATATATTACATGAAAATAATTTTATTATTACTACTTTTTTATTCAATTAATCTTATTATCTTCACTAAAAAAATATTAATTCTTATCGATTCCTACATTTTTATCCAAATAATACATTAGAATTAATCTATTAAATCAACTTTTTAGTTTCCATCATTATTTTTTAATTCACTCAAATACTCATAGAATTAATTTATCAAATTAACAATTTCTTGGAACTTCATAAAACTTAAGTTCTCGGATTCAAATGGCACCTTGGTGTTTTTAGTTCTTGCCTTGGTTCTGTGAAAAGCATGAATCAACTTTTTTTCTTTTATTCTTGATGTGACATTTTAAAACTTATATATGAACTTATTAATGCGTTAAGTAATTGTATTCTTTCCCTAAAAATAGTAAAGTAAATTAGAGAAGTATATTTATATTATTATAAATACAATAATTAACATAAAAATGTATATTAATTGATTTTGATAAAAATGTACACTCATTTAAAATTATCGCTAATTAGCTTATGATTAAAACACAAAATGAATAATTGAATTAATAGTATTTTATCATAAAAAATAGTATAACAGTTGTTTAGATTATATTTGAATTTTGTTACAATATATTATAATATTAATTATTGATCAATGCACGGAATTTGCGTTTCTCCTTTTTTAATTTTTAATTTTTGTATTATCTTTATTTTTTTGGTATTAATTTGTTTGTTAGTTTATCCTTAATAAAACTATTAAAAAATTATTTAATACTTGATATTACTATTTGATATAATGTTACATTAAATTCTATTTTCTTATTTAAATGAGTAAATAATAATGATTAGTTGTAATATTTTAAAGCAAGTTTATATTATTAATTACTTTAATAAACATATATAATAAATTATTGTAAATATATATTTAATTTAATATCTTTTATTTTTCTAATAAAATTATACTTTAGTTCTACAAGTTCATTCAAATATCCATCGAACTAAAATATCTAATTAATTTTTTAATTCTTCATTATTATATTTTTTTTATTTAAATATTAAATCAGAATTTATCTGTCTAATTAATTAATTCTTAAGAACTCAAAAAAGATAAGTTTTTGCATCCACTGAAAAAAAAACTATTAAACCAAAATGAAATAAAACTAAGGAAAACTCTGAAAATTGTTTTTGTTCGAAAACTTTTTTTCAGCAAACAAAGCTAAAACTAAATATTCTTAAATCAAATTAATTTAATCTATAAAATTGTTCGAAGAGAAACAAATTGATAAGATGGATGTTCAATAACAAAAATATTTAGGTTTCATTTATTTTGATGAAGATAAGTTCAGAGGTAAACCAAATTCTTAAGTAAATGAATTTTTGAAAAACAAAGTTTAGTTTAGTGCATTTAATAAATGATTATTAAACGTAAAAGATAACAATATTAAAAAGAAAGTTTTGCGAGAAATTTTTTTTTACTTTTAGAATTTTGTTTCTCATATTTATTTTGGTCTGGTTACAAAAAGTAGTTTTTGATTAATTAACTATTTTATTTAATGCTATCAAAATTAGAAAAATAATATGGTGCCTGAGTCTTTTTTTTAAAAATTACCATTAGGGTACAATTTACAATTTTAACATGTGTGCGGTGCTCTCGCACGTCGGTCAGACATCTCCGTCCCCCGCAAAGTCCGAAACAACTTATATGACGCCTTAAACGCCGCCACGAGGCTGAAAAGTTCCACCGAGACGTCCAAGAACGACCCGCATCGACACCACGACACAGCAACAAGCGGCAGTACTCCACGAGGAGGCGGGACCCAGTCCGCGGGGTCTCCGGCGGGGTTTTTCGTCGGGTGGCCATCCGAACACGAGACCTCCACTTTGGTAGCGCCCATCGAAGGGGATCCCACCACGTGGCGCATCACCTTCCCGCGTCCAGCTGTGTCGCTGGTCGCAGTCGAGCGCTCCTTAGCAACACCACCCCACCGTTTCCGTCTCTTGTTGCGTGGACCATCGGACACCGCTTCCTCCGCCATCTCCATTATTGTGCCGGCGGGTGGTGGCGACGGCGGAGGTTGCCGGTCCTTTTCCATCCCTTCCTTCTCTGCCTTGGAAGATTGAGGAGAAGGGAACGGCGGCGCCTCCTCTTCTTCTCGGCTTCGGATCCTCCGCTGCGTTCGAGCCCCCCAACAGGAAGGCGAGGGGACAGCCGCCGATTTCTCCGCTCAGATGGGGTCGGTCTTCTCTTCGGAGTCGTCGGACGGCGGTGGCACCCCGGTCGTGCTCAACATCTACGATCTCACCCCCATGAACAATTACGTGCAATGGCTCGGGATCGGGATCTTCCACTCCGGAATCGAAGGCGAGTCGGCTTCTTTCCGAATCTTTCTAAACTTTCTTACTATTTTGGTTTGTTTTTTTGCTTCGTTATGGCGAATTCTTGGAATCAAGTTGACTTTTTTTGGGCGTTTTCGTGGAACTATTTAGTTTGGAAGATCGAAATTCTGGTTGATTTATTCCTCTTTCTGTGATTGCATGTCAAGCTTTGATATAAAATTAGTTCAGAAAGAAAGCGGAAAGTAAATTCTAATTTGTCTTTGTTAAATTGAAATATAGCTCAAATTGGAAAACGGAAGACGATTGTTGAACACAAATGCAAATCTATGTATAGATAAGGTTGCCTATTTTGTTAGCACAATTAAGTCCTCGTAGAAAAGTGAAGAGGCCTGCGTCAGCCACCTGCTGAAACATGTGCACAAAGGGAAGCTTCTCCATTCGTGGATGAAGAAGTTGCTCCCCTCAAACTTGCAGCTTACTGATGTAGCCAATGTCTTTACTGAACTGCTTGCTGTAAAAGATGACAAGGAGCTCATTTTGGTGGTATATTTGTGGTGAGCATATTTGTCATCCCAAAGCATGGGATGAAGAAGTTGCTCCCCTCAAACTTGCAGCTTACTGATGTAGCCAATGGCTTTACTGAATTGCTTGCTGTAAAAGATGACAAGGAGCTCATTTTGGTGGGATGTTTGTGGTGAGCATATTTTTCATCCCAAAGCATGGGAGGATCATGGATGATTGATGAAAAATTCACGCTGAACTGATTGAAAATGCTTCACTCCATAACGAAATTGGAGGTGAAGTTGAATGCAAAATGTGTGGATGTATGCCACCTTCCTTGCTTTCAGAGTTGAGACAAGTTTGATCTTTGACCAGATGAAATGATCAAACAATGAGCAGCTGCTAGTAGTGTGATCATAGTAGCATTTGGTTTGCAGTATGAAAACTAATGTGTTAATGCTGTTAGGAACTTTTTTATTGATAGAACACGACAGCAACTCTAAGTGCATAAGGTGCTTGACAAGGCTCATAATGCTGCAATTGCTGTTCTGAAGCATGCTAAAACCATCAGCACTTCTTACATGTCTGCTTTTGTAGCGATCCAGAAGGAAGCACCACAGCTCCTTCAAAATCTTAATAAGTCAGCAGGAATGGGGATGGAGATTGAGTTCCGGGAACTCAGGTTGAAAATAAATCCGACGAACGCTCTGCAGGTGAAGATTCACATGGTTTTCAACATTTGTCTTGGTTTGAAAACCTAGATAATCTGACTGATTATGGATGATTCAGATTTATTCACTGTTGCTGGCTGACTGCACTGGTTAATGATATACTTCCTGAACCTGAGTGCATGTTGCTCCAAGGATATAGATTGGGTAGGTTATGCAGTTGGGGAGACAATAGTGAATTGGAACTGCGTCCACGTTTACCACATTGTGAGTAATATCTCTTCAAAGGATTCAACGTAACATGAATAGAGTTTTCTGACTAGTTAGCTATGCGCGCTTATATTGCTAACACTTTAAGTGGAATGTTTAAATGCTTATAATGGAAGTTTAACAGAGGATGAACCATAAACTTTAGTGTCTGCTTTCTTTAGGTCAAGAAAGAAGTATTTTTTTGGCTTTTGTCGAAGAACCTTGGGACGAACAATTTAGCAAAAAAAAGAAAAACTAAAAAAAAGGCAAAACAACATAAACTTCTCATTTAGGCTTCCCCCAGAAAGCAGTGTTTTTTCCGAATTGAACTTAAATAATAACTGCAAAAAAATTCATTTGAAATTGATTATCTACAGGCATCAGTCATTTGCATTTATATACAAATAAAAGACAGCAGTTGTCATTGTTTACTTTTTTCCCGTTATATCTTCAACTTATTGTACAAATTGTTTGCTGTTAGTTATCTGAACTTGTGAAATTAACATCTAAATTTCTGGAACTTAATTAATCCAAAATGACATAAGTATAACCATGCTTTAGTTCTTGTTTTTTTATCAAGTCTATTTTTTTCTCATTCATCTGTATGTACAATTAGCCATGTGTGGAACTAGCACATCTTCCATCAATAAGATAGGATTCTGCACAATTCGGAAGCCATCTTTTATTTCCTAAAGTGTCTACTTTTTCATTACTATTACTGTGCTTAGATTATTATGCGATAAAATGTTTGAAAATTAATATGAACCTGACATTTTGATGTTTGCTTTCGATTGATTGGTATTTGTTTCTTTGATTACATTCTGGTTCCCCATAAGTATCATAAACTATTATTTTCTTCATAACAGTCCATGATTTGGAATATGGGTTTGGAGCTCATGATCTTCCTACAAGTGGAGTGTTTGAAGTAGAACCGAAGACCTGCCCTGGATTTATGTATAGAAGTTCAATTTTGTTGGGTTATACAAAAATGGCTCCAGATGAGTTTCAGACATTCATTGAGTGCATGGCTTCAGAGTACCATGGAGACACCTACCATCTCATCTCAAAGAACTGCAACCATTTCACAGATGATCTTAGTATAAGACTGACAGGAAAACCAATTCCCTCATGGGTGAACAGACTTGCACATATTGGTACATTTTGCTTGTTGTAGTTGATTTACACTTTCTTGTGAAGGCTTCCAGCACTAAAGAATTTTATTTTATGTTTTTTACCTTTTAGGTGCCTTCTGTAATTGTCTTCTACCTGAAGGTCTTCGTCTTCCAGATGTTAAACAGATAGCGGAGTATCATGGTTTATCAGGTTAGTTAAACAGGCCTATTTAAGTTAATACTCATAAAATATAGGTTTTAAAAAAATATATAATTTTTTTAATAAGTTATCATATATTTACTAGTTCAATTGATAACAGTGAAAGTTAGTGCCTATATGCATGTCAGTGTCACCTTCCTTTTGATAATTCTTTGTTTGTTCCTTGTCTAAAAGATGGGTCGGAGTCCTTTTCAATCATCACGACGACCACACACGATCTGATTGAGAGTGATGATGCCGATCAAGATAAACATTTGCTTTCAGCATCCTCGGATATGGAAGTAAACGTTGTGAAGGAGGTTCATAGGTAAAGTATTCATCCAACTCCAGGGAACATTGCACCACTATTATTTCTTCAAGTATGCTGGACTTAAGCCGTTTTGCTTTTTATAATTCGACAACAGATATAATTCTTTGTGTTCTGTACATTAATTTGTATCCAGGGGCTATGCATAGTAATGATAGATTGGCTTGCTCTTTAATTTCTTATTATCTTTCTTTGGTTGCAACAGTCCAAATGGACTGTAATTCAGGCGATGTTAAAAGGGTCAGAAATGTGCTGGTTGCAACAGTCGTTATTCAGCATTCTGTCTTATTCATTTTGTTGAGAGAAACCTTTAGTCACTGTTCACTGGCAGGATTTTAAGAGTGCTTAAGCCATTTGTTCTGTACAATGTTGAATGCGCACTACTCAGCATGGCTTTTGGTTGGATTTGGATCGTTCTGTGTAATTATTTGGTTTTAGGATTCCACGGACGACGGGTTCACGTATTATATAATCTTAACCACAGGTTGAAGTTGACTGCCTCTTGTTTTCGTTGCAATATCTAAAATTGTAAATCTCAAGCAGGTTCCCTTGATGCCTCAAACTCTGTATAAGATAACTGCGTGCACTTGCCTAACGATATCATATGGCGTTCGTCTGTGTTTATTATTTGTAAAGTGAAATTTGTTGGCTTAGGAATGAAGATATATTTGTTAGTCAATTCATTATAAACCCACTTCAAAAGAAAATCCATGATAAACTTGGAAAAAAACTAAAATCGACAAAAAAGTCAAAGTTTTATTTTAAATTAAATTAGTCACTGTTAATAACCTTTTGAATAGCACTTTTTGAAAATCAAATTTATATTGATATTTAAGATTAATGTCTAAACTTGAAATCAATTTACGCACGCAGTATTATTGTGAATTAAGATTTAATCACGAATCTCTATTTCTTGGGTAAGTTAGCTTTATTTTTTTTTTCTTTATTTTTTTGTTTATACAATAATTCGTCAATAAAAAATATTAAATGATGTGACGCCTAATTTTTTTTTGTGAGTAACAATCGATAACTAATTTCAGTGTTATTATCTCATTTAAAAAAATATGTGGATTTCAAAATGCATACTATGAATTGGAGTTTAATAAACATGCTAAATATTTTTCGCATGACATTTTTGTAACGGCTCCATGTATCATTTTATTAAGATGTCAAACAGTTAGCCAAAATTTATTATTTCTTGCTAAGTAGTAGAGCTTTTAGGAATACTTTAATCTATTCCATAATTTTTATTAACTGCACTGATTAGTTAAAGGGGGTCAAGTACTGAATATATTTTTTTTACCTCGCTTTCAAATAGACTTTATTTGAATTGGGGGATTACAATGGAGAAGATGGATGTAAGCTGAATGTAATTATTAAGTCATAATTTGAATTGAAGTCTAAATTGACAACACATTTTGATATTTTAATTCAGAGCCTAATTGATTTCCGTGTACAAAAAAAGTTTCGAGAGTTGGTGTATTTTAATGTGACTCACAACAAATTAATAAAAAGGCATCTTACTTCAAACTTTTACAAATAAATAATTTATCCGCGCCCTATATTTGACATTTTTAGTAAATTGGTAAAAAAATGATAGTTTAGAATATATTTAAATATGAAAATAAAAAGATGAAAAATTCCTATGTTTTAAAAATTCCTTTTACAAGTGAATGATTATACTATTTCGTTCTTTTAATATTATAATTTTTTGGACTCGTCTCGAGTGGCACTCTTCTATAACAAATGATATTCTTAATAAAAAAAATCATATAAAGAAGAAACTCAAGGACCTATTTGATTTAGGAACATCACATTCTCATATTTTTTATCAAAATTTTTTTTTCACACATGAATCCTACCTCATTAAATATAAGAACACACAATCGTGATAATAATTTGCTCCGGTCAAGAACATCAAGTTTCAGATGAGTTAAGAATCTGGGAGTATTTATGATATTAGCTGTCCTTAAACAAAAGAAAAAAATATATCAAACGGGCGAAAGAGTCAAACTCGAAACTATCTAAACAAGAAATATTTATCAATTAATCTCGATTTCATTTTTTTTAAACCCAAAAGCCGTTATATTCAGTTGTAACGTTTACCTGCCGTTATCTGCACGATGTGCCAATTCGCCCCCGCTTTCCAATTTCATGCCCTAAACCCCTTATCCCCCATTAATCCCCGAAAAGCTTCTTGGTTCCCGCCTCCACCTCTCCAATCTTGTCGGAGCAACCACAATGGAAATGACGACGAAGGCGAAGAAGAGATCTCCGATCGCCGTCGGCTTTGAGGGCTCCGCGAACAAGTCTTCCTCCCCCTCCTCCGAGACGCCCTCGCTGAAGCCCGCCTCTCTCCGGACGACGTTGACTGCCTCTGCTACACGAAGGGCCCTGGCATGGGCGCCCCGCTCCAGGTCTCCGCCGTCGCCGTCCGGGCCCTGTCCCTGCTCTGGCGGAAGCCCATCGTCGCCGTTAACCACTGCGTCGCCCACATCGAGATGGGCCGCATCGTGACAGGCGCAGAAGATCCAGTCGTGCTCTACGTCAGCGGCGGCAACACGCAGGTCATCGCGTACAGCGAGGGCCGGTACAGGATCTTCGGGGAGACGATTGACATCGCCGTCGGCAATTGCCTCGACCGATTTGCGAGGGTTCTGACCCTTTCAAATGATCCAAGTCCTGGATATAACATCGAACAGGTATCCTCGTTTCCCGTAACAAGTATTTATTTTTTCTAAAGTAGGATAAAAGGACGAAGAGTTCCTTTGCTGGGCAGTAATAAGTTACTTTAGATTAGTTGAATTAATTCACGTTATAGATTTCTGATATAATTTTAATGTATTATTTCAAGGTTCTTCCGTGTGCACTTGTTGTTTGATCTTACAGACGCAACTTGCCATTGTTCAAATGAAACATACATAGAAGTGTGCAATGAAAGGAAAAAAAAACTCCAAACTTTGGAGTTTTCTTTTTCAATAGACAACCATAATAATACAACCCAATAAGCGGGGGTCATAAGAACTTTTGCACATGAACTTGCAAGAAGTTTTCTTTTTCTTGGGTCCAACTGGTCAATTTATCGTCAACTGTAGTTGCTCACTTATCATTTATTTGAACCGTTCTTTAAACTTGGCTGAAGTCATGCAAGTACTGCAATGAATTGATTTTGGCTAGATAGTCATCAATATTGGCATATGAAAGTGAGCAACTCCAGTCAACGCATAATATAATTTCATATTAGCTCGTTACTTCCAACTAATTTTCATTAGTGGTAAAAGTAAGAGAACAAATCTGGATAATGCGTTGGTGTGAGAGAGCGCTAATTTATTGATGAGGGTGACCTTGTATTTGGATAAATCATCATCTAACCAGTCTGTTGTAGACACAGGATTTATGATAACTCCTCAACAAAAGATTTACAATAACTTCGTTTCTGTCAGCTTAAGCATTATCCTATTGACAACTTGACTGTTTTCATTCGACGAATCTGCGCACTAGCATAGATCCAAACTGCTTTAAAAAATAAGAAATCTAGGATAACTGCATACTTGCTTTTGACTTGTAGGATTTCGATATAAAACATCATAAACAGTAAGCATAATTTATGATGACTCCTGAAAATAGATTTACAGTAACTTCTTTTTTGTCAGTTTAAGCATGATTCTATTTGTAGCTTGACTATTTGCATTCAACGAATATTTTGGACTAGCATAGAATCAAAGCTTTTGAGATTGTGCTGCTTTCAAAAATAAGAAATCTAGGATAACTCTGCATCTTCTTTTGACTTGATTTTCCCAATTGTGACTGAAAATTTCTTTTTGTAGTGCATATTAAATTAAATGTATAAAAATTGAAGCTTATTGGAAATATTCAAATGGTAATTACAACCAAATAACAAAGTGAGACGTATTAGATCATCCTCTCCCATTAGGAGATACCTAAAATTTCAGACGACATACTAATTGGCCTTCTTTTTCTGCCAAACTGTGTATTCTACTTTTCATGATGCTTGTGTGAGATCGCATTCTTAGCAAATATACTAGGGTGAGCTAATTCTTCGTCTGAATGTATACTACTTAGGTAGTTGAGTCAAAGAGTTAAAGTAAAATATGTTGAAGTCATGTGGACTTGTATAACAAACTCGTAGAGTTTATTTACATTGTAAGTCTAGCTTAAAATAATTCATGTGTTCATAACATAAAATAAATGTTTACTTGAGATGTTGCTTTATTGTCTTTTGCACACTTGGAAGGTCTTAGTATATTATAATGTCCCAATTTATAAGGCACATGGAAATTTCTTCTTTTAGCCTTGGCGTATGATCTTTTAAATGTTTAAAACACCTTAGACTGACGGCTTTCTATTTTAGCTCGCAAAAAAAGGGGAAAAGTTCATAGATCTTCCTTATGTTGTCAAAGGCATGGATGTTTCGTTTAGTGGAATATTGAGTTACATCGAAGCTACTGCTGTGGAGAAGCTTAAAAACAACGAGTGCACACCAGCAGACCTATGTTACTCCCTGCAGGTATGTTTGTCTTAAAATCCAAATGTTGATTGTAATTGATTCAGTGAAATTTGATTTTATACCCTGAAGAAGTAGTCTTGTTGTTTCTTACGTAATGATAACTTTTTAGCAAGTAAGAATTGTCATATTTTTCTCACATTATGATATTTGCATGTGTAATGTCTCCAGGAAACAGTATTTGCTATGCTTGTCGAGATCACAGAGCGTGCAATGGCACACTGTGATAAGAAGGATGTCCTCATTGTTGGTGGTGTAGGATGTAATGAACGGTTGCAAGAGATGATGAGGGTGATGTGTTCAGAGAGGGGTGGGAGGCTTTTTGCAACTGATGATAGGTACTGCATTGACAACGGGGCTATGATAGCATACACTGGTCTTCTTGCTTTTACACATGGAATGACCACACCCATAGAGGAGTCAACATTTACTCAGAGGTTCAGAACGGATGAAGTTCTTGCAGTTTGGAGAGATAAAAAGTTGACCGAAGCCCACGGTTTATGTGATCCCACGCAAGCTGCTGTTTTAGACCAAAATATGGAGGAAGTAGTCTCTTAAGGTATTGATTAGTCTGATTGGGATATATTATAGGTTTTAAACTCTTGTTGCCACTAAGAAAGTTGCATAGGATGCTTGAAAAATAATTAATCTGATACTTGCATAGTCCTTTAAATATCCTTGCATTGGAAACATATAGAGAATTACTAGCTTTAGAACCTTTATTGTTCTGCATTAAGAGATGTCATCACATTTGAGATAAATAACATGTCCTATGTGATTATCTTGCAGAAGCAGCTAAAAAATACCACATGCCTTGAAGCAGTAGATCTTCATGCCAGCGAAGAAATTTGGCTAGATCCAGACTAAGTGTATTATGATTGTCATTTATGACCACAGCAAACCAAATGTAACTTAAACATTTTACATAATGATTTAACTCAAGTATTAACCGTCTTAGTTTGCCTCTTTGTTATTTTGCTTTTGTTTCCATTTTAGATAACTCTTTTCTTCTTGTAATTTATGCTCAGCGGTGGAATTGTATCACTCAGTAATGAATATAGATGACTTGTTTCTTATGTTGATCATATGACATTACCACTTTAAATTCCTTCACTGAATGCTTCCAGTGTTACACAAACCTTTTGGTTTTTTTCTTTTTGCTCTTCCACTTCTTTTCCTCCCCAGGTAAAGTAAGTTCAATCAGTTTCTCTTTCGAACATAATTTGTATATTGCTGCGTTCTTAACTTATAGCAAAATTTTGTTTGCATTATCTTTTGTTGTTTAATAATTATAAGGGAAACAATGTTACATTCTTGTGTGTGCACAAAGCAGACATGGGCAATGGAAAAACAATTACCACTTGTGGGAGCCCTATTGCCAAATGCATCATGATCATAGCAGTATTCCACTTGATGAGCGATCAGGGATGGCAGCTCTAGAAGGCAAGAGGCTACCATATCATTTCTACCCTCCATCCCCATGCCTTAAAGTCACACTGAGATGTTTTAATTTCCTAAAATTTTTCCAAGCAGCTTGTTACTTTTTTTCCCCCTCGTCGCATCATTTCCACAGGTGCATGCAGTTTACGTTCTCTAAATTTTGGTTATATGAGAAGATGTTGGCCAGTTAATTGTTCCTGTAACATGGTGAATAATAATTAATCCTCAGGTTACTGAGGCTCCTCTGAAGTCCGGTACCCAACAAGATCACTGAGTGCCTTATAACTTCATATCGCAAATGTTGTGTGTTATTAATGATGTTAGTGTTATTTTTCCTGTTGATGGCTAAGATTTTTTTTTCTTTCATTCTTTTTAAGAGTTTAATGTTTGTGTAAAGAACATAACATTATATCAAATGTCTTTCTTCAATACCTTACGTATTTAATGATCATTCATGATTCATTCGATTGCTTTTGTATTTTTCCTCCTTAAAATAGATTTTGTTCCGGTTAATTAATTATTTTGCATGACCCGAAAAATATTTTGTTCTGGCTGAGGTCTGTTCTCCACTAAATCCCACAAAAAGAATTAATCGCCATCTGCTCGTGGATTATGATTGCAGGAATCAACTAATATCTGTAAGAAGGATGGTTAAAAAGTAGACAACCAGATTCTATCATTAACGAGAGATACTTAATTCAAGATCTTGACATGGGGACATAAGTTTTCAGGTGCGTCATATCCGCTCTTTACTGTCAAAAAATGCAACTGCTGATGAAAGCTGGAGACTTTGTTTTCTTTTTGGTGGTGGGGGTCACTCAAGGTGGAAATATGATGTCTTTTCTTTCTTTTATTTTGGGTAAAAGAAATACGGTGTCTTGGTCAGTCAGTATGCAGACATGGCCACGGCCTGGCAACCATACCACCTGCTCTGAGATGAGAAGAATATGTCCAACACTTTGATTTAAGTCCCCAATTAAATTGCGATAATTATTAATCTTATATTTTTAAAACATGATAAATACATTGTTGAAGAGACAATTCTTTTTTTTTTCAAATGGGATTCAAATATTAATAGCTAATAATTGTGTATACATGTGGGTAGTGTAAGAAAAAAAAAGAACACTTTGCTCAGAAGCTCCAATGCCTGCCTTGTGATCCAATGACGCTCTGCACACACACACCTGATCTGACCCCCAGTTGCAAAAAATGTTGCAAGAGAAGCACAAGAAAAAAGCTGCTGCTTCTCGCTTCTGCTTCCCGGGGAGGTCGATGGAACGCCCTTAAAGTAGGGGTCCGCATGTGTTGGTGACCCAACAATGAGAATTCCAAGGCAGTAGTAGTACTAGTACTAGTACAACCTTCATGTGGCCCCTGCCCCTCTCTCTCTCTCTCTCGTTTCTGGTTCATTGAACCTAAAGTTTCTGATCAAATCTTGGCATCAGAATTTTTATTGCACCATCAAGGAGCAAATTAAATAGCTAGATTTGCTGAATATATATATATATATACAAGTTAATGACAGCATAAAAAGAGATGCATGCAAATGAATACACAGAGAGAGAGAGAGAGAGAGAGAGAGAGAGAGAGAGAGAGAGAGAGAGAGAGAGAGAGAGAGAAGGGAGGTGGCAGTGTTCCATGAATAGAGTACCAGAGAAGGAAAGCAAATACTAGAACTGGACAAACCTACACTTCTTGCCCTTTCCTTCTTTAGGGGTCGCAAACCGCTCCAAGACAAAAGAAGCAAAATCCAGAGGGCAAACAACCTCTTCATACACATTCTTCAGTGGCACTGCCCCCCTGGAGCAGCATATTCTTTTCCTGTGTAGTCCAAATTAGAGCATAGAATCAAAAGTGCAAACATATTTCTCATTCTTTCTCTTCTTCTACTACAACTACTACTACTACATCCAATATGATTTTTCTCCTTATTAATGTGCATAATAATGAATAATTCAGGTCTCTGCTTGTCTTTGAAGCTTTGCTTGTGCATGTGGCGTATTGTTATATATTTCTGATTATTATCTTGGGGGTCCATCAAGTGTCCCCTCTGCCCATTTGCCTTGGCTCTCAAGCAACCTGTGGATTCACCTCTCTCTCTCTCTCTCCCTCTCTCTGTCCTCTCTCTTCTCTGTGTGCAGAGCTCTTCCTCATGCCAAAGAGTGTCATCATACTGGTTCTTGGCTCTCTACCTCTTCCTTGTTAGTTCTACAAACACATTATGAGAAAGGTGGAAAAATATCCTTTTACCAATCATTTCATGCAAGAAAAACCAAACATGCAACTGCCACTATATCATTAAAAATAGCTTCCATTTGTTAGGAAATATTCCAATTCTTCCTCATTAACACAATTAAGTTTGTGGTCTTTATTTAGGGAGACAAATCAGAGTTGGCTTTTTCTTTTTTCGAATTGAATTATATATTTGTGTCTAGGCACCTTATACTGAGTTAATATATATATATATATATATATATATATATATTTCTCTCTCTCTCTCTCTCTCTCCTGTGCTTCCTGTTCTTCTTCTTCGTTCTCCTTCCTCCCTCCCTCTATTATCTTTGGCCTCTCCAGTAGTAGTACTCCTTAATTTCCTTCTACTGATGCTGTTTTAATTCCCTGAATTTTGCTTGTTTTTGCTGCAAGGTCGCGATAATTCATCTGCGTCTCTTCCACTCTTTTGCTTGCACTTGTTCTCATACAAGTTTATCTTTCTGTCTAACGATGACAGTGAGGAGATGTTGCAGATCATACGCTTAGCAACTGCAGGAACGCGGTGCATGAAGGTAAATTGAGAGCATATCTAATCCGTGTTTGGCCGCGCGTAGGAGGCGAGTGTGTTCTGCAACCTGTGATGCTTTGCCAAAGTTAGAAACGAGTTTGTCCATGAAGCGACGATGAACATGAGCCATATCAGTTCAGTCAGCAGCTCCAATCTCATCGGCGCCAAGCTCGAAGAACATCGCATGTGCGAATCCAAGCAGTGCCCGAGCTGCGGCCACAAGCTCGAACGCAAGCCGGTACGTGATTGCAGTAACTTTCCTGAAGACAAGTTTTGGCAACTTCATAGCGTTTCTGATCCGAAAAAAGTTACAATTAAGCTTTGTGAAGTTTAACAGTTTTTTTAATCATGGCGTGGGGGAACTGCATGCAGGACTGGGTTGGGTTGCCGGCAGGAGTAAAGTTTGATCCAACCGATCAGGAATTGATAGAGCATCTGGAGGCGAAGGTGAAGGGAGACAGCTCCAAGTCCCACCCTCTGATAGATGAATTCATACCCACAATTGAAGGCGAAGATGGCATCTGCTACACCCATCCGGAGAAGCTCCCAGGTGATCATATTCTACTGTTATTTCATGCATACTTTTCTCTTTGCTTATGATTAAGAAATAAAGCTTCATATGGAATAAGTTCCATTCCTCTTCCACCTATCTGTATGAATTTTAAGGTACATCCTGAAAAAAAAAGAGATATTTGCAGGAACTATAATTAGCATTAAATTTTATATTCAGAATCTTTTTTTTTTGTTCTCTGAAATCCATGTCTACATCTTTCTCTCTCATGATGCTTCAGAAGTTTCTAAGTAAGTAAGGTTGGTTTGATCACATCTCAAGGTAGTTGCATCTGACAGGAAAATATCAGCTTTCTGACACTGAGAGGGTCACACCTAACTTCACTGCTTTTCATGTATTGCTTTCAGGCGTGACAAGGGATGGTCTCAGCAAGCACTTCTTCCACAGGCCATCCAAGGCCTACACCACCGGCACCAGAAAGAGGAGAAAGATCCAGACGGAGTGCGACCTCCAAAGGGGCGAGACCAGGTGGCACAAGACAGGCAAGACAAGGCCTGTCGTGGTGAACGGGAAGCAGAAGGGATGCAAGAAGATACTGGTGCTGTACACCAACTTCGGGAAGCACAGGAAACCTGAGAAGACCAACTGGGTCATGCACCAGTATCACCTGGGGGAGCTGGAGGAGGAGAAGGAGGGGGAGCTTGTGGTGTCCAAGATCTTCTATCAGACCCAACCAAGGCAGTGCAATTGGTCAGACAGGACCGGAGCGGCGGCGGCCGCGGCTGCAGCAGCTGAGTGCATGGACCAGAGGAGGGACAGTGGGAGTGGAAGCTGCTCTTCCAAGGAGGTCGTCAGCCAGAGGGACGAGCTCTCTTCGGCGCCTGGGATATCTGGTTACAGTGCCATGGATTTGCACCACCAGCACATGAAGCCTGATAACTTCAGCTTCGCTCCATTCAGGAAAAGCTTCGACGAGGTAGTTCCAAAACTTCTTTCACAGAATTACACAGCTATTTTTGTGCTCATCTTGCCACAGTCCAAAGCCTAAGGGTTCATTTTTTTTTTCTTTTTGTTTTCTGTCAGTTTATAACGATATATACGAACTTATGAGATAATGTAGCTTGACATGAGATGAAAAACCAGACTAAGAATTAATAAGATATTAAAGTTGCATGCAAATTGATAATATTTATAACATTTCGCACCTTCTGCACATAAATATTTACTAAGCTTTAAGACAAACTTTAATATATATATATATATATATATATATATTATATATTAAAGTTGAGAAGGGAAAACAACAGGCCGAATAGGTGAACTTTAAACGTCAGTTTTATTCACAGAACAAGCAACCAAGCGGAAATGTACACATACGCACTTGTCTTCATCATAGACATCAAAATATTATCTTGTCTGACTTGTAATCCTAAGGAAAAAGGCGACGAGAAATGACAATATAAGTTGGAAAAGGAAGAGAGGGATTTGATCTTATGGCTGCATGCTTCGTGAATGTGCAACAGGTGGGCATTGCAGACGCAGCAAAAGCTGGAGAGGGGCACGAGGAACACGACGGCCGCCTCGGCCGGCCATCGCACTTTCATGTGGCTCAGGAACAGCAGCACCCGCAGATGGCCCCGACGGCCGCCTTCCACATCGCCAGGCCGACGAATCCCATCTCTGCCTTGATGTCTCCTCCTCCATTACAGCAGACCTCAATTGTCCTCGAGGACCCGTATCATGTCTCGAGTATGCTTCTCCAAGCTGACAAGTTTCAGGTACTATGCTACTGAACTTAGCATTGGATCAATTTGCTACTTTGCTTGTTAATATCCAAACCCATTGTTCTTCTTTACTTCCTTGCTGCATGCAAATGACCCCATGAGATGCATGACAAATTTTTTTGTTTCATATCTTCTTTCTGTAGATGTATATATATGCATTTAACAATAAGTAATTTAAATTAATCTTTTCTGGACTTAAATCTTACCTCTACATTAAACTGCAGCAACAACAGAAACTGGAACACAGATCCACTTCTGGACTGGAAGAAATAATAATGAGTTGCACTTCATCTGGCGTTAAAGGAGTAAGTTTTCTTTTAAGACTTTAACTTTTGAGCAAGAACCTTAACCAGTCATTTGCACCGAATTCAAACTGCAGTATGATAATATTTCTTTTTCTTTTCGTATGTTGCTTCAAATGATATTTTAGTTGCTGTAACAGCCTGCTACTTATATATGTGAGGGAGAAGTGCAAATAAAAGTAACCAATGCCTGCTCAAGAAAGGAAGTGGGTGAAAAGAAAATGTAGGATTATTGAACAAAATGTGAGCTAATTTTTTGAGAAAGGGAAACTAATAGCAAGAGGGTGGGGTCATGTAAGATGTGAGCTAAAACAAACAGTTTATAAACTTTCCCTTCTGTGCAGCAATTGCCATACTTAATATAATGATTCCCTCTTTTTCAGCATGCTATGCAAATTTAGAATCTAGACTCAGTAGGATTGATGAAAACACAGAGAGAGAGAGAGAGAGAGAGAGAGAGAGAGAGAGAGAGATTCTTATTCAATGAACAAGATAAAAACAGGAGCTTCCTTTCTTTGCTTTTCAAAATGGAAAAAAGGTGAAAACTGAAAACACAAACTTTTATCTTGTAGGCTGTCCTTCTTTCGACCCAAGACCTAGCAGTCTTAAAGGAAATGTCACCATTCTTTTGTATTTAACTTGGAAAAGAGAAAAAGAAAAGGAAACAGGAGATGCCCCCCTTCCATTTCTTTCATATCTTCTGAATATCTTGTGTATATCTTTTTTTCTGCATACACCTACTACATTATCTTATCTACTTAGTACTCTTCTCGTGCTACATTTTCGCTCTTTATGCTGCTGCATTTTTCTTCATTGTGATGGAGCTTAGGGGAATGCATGGTGCAACTCTCTTTACACACTTTTCCTTCTCTCTCTTCGCAGGAAACATCAATTCAACACCCACAAGAGACAGAATGGCAGTACTCATATTGGTCACCTGACAACCAAGATCATCATGGGTAGCAACAAAGGAGTAGAGGAAACCAAGAAACCTAACCAAAACATCATTATTATCATTATCATCAGTACTTAGACATACATACCGTAGCGTTCTTTTCAAAGCAAGCTGGGAGACAAGATACAGAAAGTTAAGCAGTGTTTTCTGTCTTAAAACTCATATGTGAACCTGCACAAGGCTGAGCGTTAGAAACTAACTATACAAATAAGCCATACTATGGAAACAGGTAAAGTACCAAAGAGTGTGTTTTGTGGAAAAGAAAAGAGAAGGGAACAGGAAAATAAAGAGTCATCAGAGGAGAAGATAATGGAAAGAAAAAGAAAGCTGTTGTTGTTTGCAGAATACAGGGTTGAAAAAAATGCCTAGAGCAGATCAACCTTGCATCAGCACCACAATCATCATTTCCAGTTATATCATCTCGGTCCTCCACTTCTTTATTGGTATTATTATCATATTTTCTTTTTTTTTTGTTAATTGTATTTATTACTAGTGTATTACATGTTCTTTTGGTTCACCATACATGGGCTTTAATTTCTTTTGTAATATGTTAAAAGGATCTGAAAAAAAAAGTGAAAAAGAAACAACAAGAAGAAGAAATCCATACAAATATTTTGGTGGTTTGTTGTTGTGATGGCTTACAGAGAGTGGGCAGCCTTCCAAAATCGATAGCAGCAAATTAATTATCAACAAGATTAGCATCTTGTATTCATTCTTCAAGATTTTGTGGGTAAATTTCACTCTTGATCCTGAACTTTCAGTCCAGACCATTTTATCTTGATTATAATTTTGTCAAGCAGTATATAAGCAAAATGAATGATAATCTTCATGTGAGATCACATGTTTTATAAATGGAAGAATGACAACAACATATAATGATTCTATAAATGGAAGAATGACAACACCATATAATGAAATTAGTGTTGGTGCATTTTCCTCATAGCCTGCTCATATGTGATTTAGTGGTCAGGAGAGGTTGGTTTCAAGGTGCAACATCTCCCAAAAGGTTACACAAACATTAAATCAAAATATGATTTATGTCTATGAAAAAAAACAAAATACAATTTTCAAATTTAGCATGCAATATTTTAGAAGGGTACTCCTAATTTAGTACACCGGATTCTGTCAATCGTAAACATCATTATGCGATATTTAATGTCCTAAAGTTACGCGTAACTTATGATTATCCACATGATGCAAGTCAATTTTAATGTGCACATACTGTTTTCTCATATTTTAGTTATAAATTTATGTGAAACAATCAATCATACTTTTATAGTGTCTGAAAACTTTTTTTCCGCTATTAACCATGATATCTAAAACCCTTGTAGACTGTTCAAGATGAAAAGATCATATTATTTTTCGCAATGGAGATGCTTTGGAAGTTTGATCTTTAAGCTCTTTACTGAAATTTATAATCAAAATAACCAAACAACGGTGGTTACTTTGGGGCATTAGTTTCACTTAATCAATTTTACAGGTTGAAAGTGCTTTAGTAAGATATATTTTGCTCTCGTTTCTATATATACTTCAAATTTTAATCACATTGGCCAAATGCTTTATTTGTGAAGCATCTTATTGTACATCAATTAATAGGAGCCTTATCCAAAATCCGAATGGGATCCATGAGTTGAAAACATAATATCCACAGAATTTTGGCACAACAGGGAGCATTTTGCATATTCTACAAAGTGAAATAGATGGAATGATTTGAACAAACATGATTTGTACAGGAAACATCATTTCTTTCATTTAAATAAAGACCCAATCTTATCCTTGATTCAAGTGCTTACAAAATGCCCGTTGCCTTTTTATCTCAGCGCTCGTGCAACTACAGTTGCAAATCTCATTTCTCCACTCAAGAGAGCATCAGGTATAATTAGTTCATAATATATAAATATTCTTCATCGTTTCTTTTATCCATATGAATAGAGAAGAGGTCCAAAAAGAATATTATTCAGTATCAACTATCATAATACACAATAATGAGTTGTGATTCTTTTAACTTAGTTCGAGAAGTATCTATATATATATAATTAAATAAGGTATAGAGAAAAAAAAATATGGAAAAGGCATATTTCCCTGGCAACTGACTGCATGCAATCTTTTACGCAGATCGAATCGTATTCCATCCTGCAGTGCAGAGATGCGATCAGGAGGTCTCCCATGATCGATCTCAGGGAGGTCTCTCATATATACTTAACTTTAGTTTCTACCTTAGAGCATGGATTGGAACGTGCATGTTGGCCTCTTTCCAGCAATTTTTACTTGCTTTTGGACGTGCATGGAAGAAGAGAGCCTTAATGGGTACCTTCTTTGCAGTTTCACAGCACAAGGAATAAAGAGATCATGGCAGCAAAATGACCAAATCAGCCTCTTTCATGATCATATAAACGCTAAAAAAAGAAAAAAAAAATCTCCCCTTACCTTCTCTCCATGACAATTCAAATTTTTACACTTTATTTTCCTTTTTTCTCTCTTTAGATATTTATTTTCAATAGTCACCCGTGTTAATTGCTCCTAATTTAGTTCGAGCAAGATTACACACCTAGCTATAATGGATTAAATCCCCATAAGATTTTTTCATTTTATTTAAGCGAAAATTTATTCCTCATCACATAAGCCAACTCTCATTAGTTAATTATTTTTTATCATTAATGACAAATATATTAATAATATCAATAAATTAATATATTCAACTATTATTAATTTGGCTTTAGTTGTGTTCATTGATGAGAAAATAATTTAGTTTTATGAATATAAAAGAGGGAGTCCACGAGTTGCTTGTTTGACCATAGTTGATCATGCATGGCCGTTCAACCATTTTTCTAATGCCTTGCTTGTTGATCTATGATTGCTAACGAGGTCAAAATCCACATGCGTGGAGAATAATGGTACATTTCGATGTTTAGCTCAACAATTGCCACCTAACTAAATCAACAAAAAACATCCATCAACATATTATATGTACACATAATAAACATATATATATATATATATATATATATATATATATATATATA
>LTAE01000208.1:85548-99376 GCA_001647135.1 Pontederia paniculata | reverse complement strand
GCTCTATATGGTGCCAAACCAATGAGAACGTGGATTTGAAAAAAAAATGAGCGGAGTTCATAGCCCACAACATGACACCAATATTATGGGAAAGGCTAACATCGTGACTTGTGCTCATAGTAGGAAATGAGAAAGATCACTTGCTTATTTAAGAATTCAAAAATGTAGTCTCTTTAAGAACATACTGCGTTGGAATCAAACACCTCTTTGATGAAAAGATAATATGATATAATCAACACAACGAGTAAGATTGTTGAAGCTCAAAGAAATAATTCAAAATATGATGACATGATTTCCCTATACAACAGGAAAATTATGAATTTCACCTTTTGTAAAGATTGTGCAATATAATTCAAGAATCGTTTATAGGTCTCAAATGACAAAGCTCTAAGAAGAGAAATTTTAGATGAATGTCACAAATCCGAATTTGCTATACATTCACAAAGAACAAAGATGTTTGTCAATAAGTTAAGATTGAACAGTAAAGGTCATCCAATTTGCTTCAAACTTTGGAAATACTGGAATGAAAATAAAAAAGTGTGACAATGGAATTTGTAATAGATTACTTAGAACCAAGAGGAAAAATAATTGAATATGGATAATCATGGATAGGTTGACGAAGTCAGCTCACTTTGTACTGATAAAAATAAGTTAATGTATGAAAATCTTGTTGAACTTGTATATTAAGTAAATCATTTATCGTTATGGGATTCCAACATTGGTATAGAAATAAGTGCATGATTATTGGATTTGAGGCTTACACAGATCTTGGAAGAATATTGTAGATGTAGAATGATATTCTCCTTTCTTCTAAGTTGTGACAGCTCCAAGAACCTCCAATGAACACCACCTAGTTGCATGGATTTGTCACTTCGGATTTTCTAGTATAAAGGAGAGAAAGGAGAAGAAGACTTAAGGAAGATTGAACATAATCCCAAAATATCAGAATGATTTTCTTTCTTTCTCTTAGTATTTATATTTGCTCAGCTAGTGGAGGTGGATTGTACACCATGAAAACCAAAATATCTACAGAGGTACAAAGACTCAAGTGTCCACTAAAAGTTCACTTTATACCCAAGCCTTGCAATCACATGGTCGAGTATTATTATGTGCACTTATGTGATTAGTTTATCAACTAATCAAACCCAAAATTATAAAATCCATAAACTTTTACATAGTTAACAAGAATCAAAATTATACCAAATATAAAATATAGATCCTCCTGAATCAAATGCCCCTTCTTTAAGCGCATTGTGTTGGTTTTTTCAACCGCCTCTCCACATCCACCGAGAGAGGAAGAGAGAGAAAAAGAGGAGAGAAAAAGTTTTTCAGGTTCATTTTGGAGACGAGTTTTGATCTGTTTTCAACGAAACTTTAGGCACAAATTCTCTATAGCCTTCTCATCAATCTCTGATATTCCGATGAGATCCTTTTAACTTCTATCCTAATTTTCGAAGAGATTATTCTGCAAGATTCAAGATTAATTCTTGATACTTTTATTTTTGTATTCTTCTGTTGAGATAAAATAATAAATTGTGTATCCTACTTTTTCATAGTGAAAGATTTGTTGCTCGCTCCCGTGATTTTTTTTCTCAACTTGAGAGATTTTCCACGTAAATTTTGTGTGTCTTTGGTCTGATTTAATTCTCTTTATTATTATCATCACCCCATTTAAATTTATGCATTAAGGGAAAAAAGATAGTTCCGCAAATATTGTTCATCTTTTTCCCAACTCATTGTTCTGCAATATGTCCTTCAAAGAGTTCAAGGAATTTTTGCGTTGTCTCTTCCTTCGTGTACCATTTAGCCTTGGAAGCAACTTGATCTTTTAAACCAATGCGGTAGCGATCCTTTGTGTCTTGCCTTGTATTGACTTCTTTTCTTTCCACTATTGCTAGAGCATCTAGTGGTTATTCCCTGCGCAGTTTCAACTCCTCCATGGGTGGGAGAAGGATATGTGTCTCTTCATCTTCGTTTAGCAATGATGGCTCAAACAACTTAATGTTTTCGACATTGATCACTTAATACATCTTCATATAAGGTGGCAAGTCCAATTGAAAAAAAAAATTGTCACCAAATTGTTTGAGGATTTTAAATTGTCCATATCTTATTGGTTTAAGCTTGTCGGCCTCACCTTTGAGCCTTTCCTTCGCAAAATGTAACCACACCATATCGCCTACTTGAAAGGAACATGAGACTCTATGTTTGTCATGGTTGTATTTGAGTTGCACATCCTTTAAATTTTCCTCCACCTCTACGTTCATCTTATGAATATGCTCCAAGAACTTTAAATTCCTTTCACATTTGTTTTGTTGTCTCCTTTCATCTTCCTTAGAAGCGAGAAATCCAAATCAAATGGACTTTGAGGTAAGCATCTCAAGCATACCTCAAACGGAGACTTGGATGTAGACAATGATGGCCCTATTGTAGGCAAACTGAAGATAAGGGATACTATCATTCAATGAGGGTAGATGCGTGGAGTTGTAGCCTCTCAAAAGATGCATTGAAGTTCGTTTAACAACCTTTGTTTGTCCATTGGTTTGAGGATGGAAGGCAGTGTTTCGGTTTAGTCTTGTATCCAAATATTCCATAAAAAGTGATGCCTGAGGAGCCTTGAATTCTCTACTAAAAACTATTGAGGCTGGAACCCAAAATGTTTTCACACATTGATGAAGAATAACTTGACATCTTGTTCTCTTATGAGAGTCTTTTGATATGGCATCAAACACACCATCTTGGAAAATATATCTACCACCATAAATAGGTAGTCATGTCCCATTTTTGTCTTTGGCAGCCCCCTATGAAGTCCACAGAAATGCTCTCCCAAGGATGACTCGACATTAACGATGGGAAATACAATTCTTTCTTACGATTCATGGGTTTTGAAGCGCAACACAAGATGCATCTCCTGATGTATCGGCCTACGTATTCTCACATTATGGGCCAAGAAACATATTAGCTCAAATTTGCATTAGTCTTTTGTACACAAAAATGTCCAGCAACCTTTGAGAATGAGCTTCATGGATTGTGAAAAAATTTGGTGTTTATTCTATTTTTCAATTGGAATCCTTTTTTTTGTGATAGGTGTCCTATTTTCTAAGGAGAATCCCTATATTCTGTTTTGGGAGTGCCTATATAAACTCCTTATGGCTAGGGTTAGGGATAGTATGAGTTAATTATTTTTCTCTTTGTAAAACTCTCATCAATAATATTTCTGTTGTCGCCCGAAGACATAGCCCAATAAGGGGTGAATATCGTAAATTTCATATCTTCTTTTGTGTGCAATATTCTCTCTCTCTATCTCTCTATCTCTCTCTCATTTGATATCCACAATAAACTAGTATTAGAGCGAGATTCATAGATGATCCTCCATCAAATGAAGAGACGTGATCAACATGATGTGAAGATCGAGAAATTCATCAAGCGAAATAGTTCCAATATCTGATAAATCAAGATGCAGACACTTATGAAAAAACAAGGGATATGGGCGCCGATCGCGAAGGTCGTGAAAGACAAAAAGACAAAAGGAGATTCAAAGGGCAAATTTATAGAAATAAGTGCACCCATGGATCTGACGCCGTTATATTAAGAAGGCTCACTCCATGATATTATTGTGTTTGGCAGACAAGATGATTATTGAAGTCAATGATGAAGAAACGACGACTGGTTAGTTGTCGAAAATTGAGAGTCTCCACATGATGAAGCTTTTTACCAATAAGTTGTTGAAACAATGTTTATTTTCCCTCCGCAAGCAAGAAGGTACTCCTTGATCAATTGAATACTTTGTTGAAAAAAATTAAACAAATATAGATGTGAAAATCGAGGATGAAGATGCATCTCTACTTTTGTTAGTCTCTCTTCCTATTTCTTATGAAAATTTTATTCAATTTATGATCATTGGAAGAAACTATATAACTCTGGAAGAAGTAAAATTGAGTCTTCTTACTCGTGAACTTTGGCATAGACATCTAGTAAATCTTGGAAACTCATGTTGTAGGATTGCTCCGAGTTTTAAGAAGGGCAAGCCTAAATTTAAAAAGAAAATAAATTCAAAGAACATTTGGGTCATGCCAAACAGCACCATACAAGTGCACTATTCTTATCTACTTCAGTGACAATTAGTGAATGGTGGTTAGCTCTTTTCGTTCAATTTTTAAAATTTTATTTATCATGTTTATGATGTGTGATTTGAGGCGATATCTATAACACCTCATATTTTTAAAATAAATAAAAATAAAATAAAATGGAGATATGATAAGATAAGGAAAGATATAGTTTGTTAAAATTAGGAAAAGAGTCTGAATTGAAGTCAAATTGTTATATTTTTTATCAATTAATATTCATAATCTTACACATATAAATATTTAAGACTCCTAAACATATGAAATATTATCTTATAGAATTTTTCTCTCTCTCTCTCTCTCTCTCTCTTTCTCTATCTCCCTCTCTCTTTCTCTCCCTCTCTCTCTCTCGGTGACGCAAGGAGATGGAGGACCAACACAGACCGTGTCCATATGATATGCGGGCCGTGTTGCACGAAGAAGAACAAAACAGACAGCGCTCATAAAGGGACGTAGATCGCGTTTCAATCAACTGTGGAGCATCATGAAGACATAGAAAATAGATCATGTCCGGGGAGGACACGGACTGCATCGCGTTTGCTCGTCCGTGTCGTTTCATCATCACGGAGAACGAGACCGATACAAAATTGAGATATGTAATTAGGAGAATCAACTTTAGGGTCTTTCATATATGTATGATAAAAGAAAACGGACTGGGCCACTATGGACACCATCCGTGTTTATATTGACGAAACGACTAACCAAACCCCAATAGAAAAAAGGTCCATGTTATGTTGAATGTGGTCCGTGAAAAACACCCTACAGATGTAAAATGATCGTGTTCGCTTGAACACCACCTGACCCGGTACACAACACGGACTGTGTCACACCTAATGCGGGTTGTGTCCCGGGATGATTGATGGCATGTTTGATTGACTATTTGAACTTGATTGATGTAGGGTTAGTGTCCTCTCACGTGAACTTAGCATAATAGGTAATGAAGAGTAAAAGATGTTAATGATTGTGTTTGAATGAATGTCATGAAGAGGAAAACACCGGCGCACTAGAGATTTATTCCCTTCTGTTTAGGGTCTTGTACCCTCTTGTTTAGGGACTTGTCCCTCCTGTTTAGAGGTTCGCCCTTCCTGTTAGGACCTCGTGTCCTCCTGTTAGGGTTTTATGTTCTCATGTTTACTTTATGAGTCTAAGGTTGACTTCATGGCCTAGCTAGCCATCCTGGCGCCGAATCGCTGAAATCTTCATGAACTAATACTGATTGAATTAAAAGATGATACTGGGCTTGAATATACTGATGTTCTATACACCATGAGTTGGTGTAACTGATGTTCCTGTCACTGTTACTAAAAAGAAAGTCTGAAAGGAAATGATGAAAGAACTGATAATTATTGATGTCTCACATTATTATTGTCTTCAAAATGAAAGAGATTGATACTGATGAACTGATATCACTGAAAAAAAGAGGTAAAGCAAAGTAAAAGAAAAGGTAAAGTAACTGAAGACAAAGCTAATGTTTATATCTTCATATATGATTAACCCTATTGAATTATTATCCTTTACATATTGGGTTTCATAGCTCATAGGAGGATTGTCTTCCATGTATTTGATCCTGCAGGCAAATAGGTACAAATAGATGATGATTGCGCAACGGTAGCATGATGAGGTTCGTGATGGATGACTTGCACATGGCATAGGTCCTGATTATATAGGTTAAGTATTGGCTTCCGCATTGACATATATATAGTGTTGATCAGTGGATTTGTCAAAATCAAGTCAAAGATGTAAATTAATAGCGTCCTTAAAGTCATGATATTGCTAGGTGGCAAGATGTGATTTTGAGTGCGTTACAATATCAATTAAGATAATTGATAAAAAGTATTACTATGTTAATTTTACTTTTCGGTAATAATATATGTCATTATACGATGAATGAAGTTTTTAACAAAAGTTTTTATATAAATAAAAAATCTCAATAGAATTTTTACTCATGAAACTCCATTATTATTATTATTATTATTATTATTATTATTATTATTATTATTATTATTATTATTATTATTATTATTATTATTATTATTATTATTAGGGAGTTTGGTAAAGTTTTTCATTGAATTATAAAAAAAATGTAGATTACAATCATTTTAATTTTTCTATCTATTTGTGAGAAAAATAAGGTGAGCCTTATAAACAATGTCTAATTACAATAATACAAATTGCAGAGCTTTTTTTTTCAAAATAGTGTTAACTTTTGTATGCTCTAGTAAATTTTGACTAATGTGAGAGTATTGATGAGCAGAAAATTAATTTTGTGATTTTTCCTAGTTGTCAAAGTCGATATTTAGAATGGTTATGTATACGCCGACATGAGTTTAAGATCTAGATTTTTTTAATGGTGACTATTTTGAATTTTAAACTAAGAGATACTAATTTCTTAATTTTTAAGTTGGAATTAAAAATCTAATTTGTACAAATTAATTTGTTTCTAATTAGTTGTCCTTTTCAGCGGGTTACTAATTAATTTATTTTTAATGGTGTATAGTAAGCTACATGGCATGTCTCAACTGATTATATAAGCGGGGTAGGATGTATAGTGAGCTACTGCTACATAACTCATTTATGAGCAAAAACAGTGTGATAAGTGAACAATAGTTTTATAATTTAATTATTCAATTATAAGCAACAAAAAAATTATAAATATAATGGTCGAATTATTTGATGAGTAAAGAATGATATAAGTGAGGTGATGCAATAAATTATTTGCTTTAATATATGCAATTAAAATATTTTATTTCTAAATGTTGTAATTAATTTATAATAAAGTTATTGTTGCCTTGAATGTTATTTTTATTTTATTTTATTTATCCTTATACTTACGTATATATCATTATTTTTTAAAATAAATATTTTTAATATAAAAAATATAATTATTGTGAATTGTGATAATTTTGGATGAATGGTGTTTTTTTGCCTATTTAATAGAATAAGTATCAAATGGAAGGGTAAATTAGGAATGAAGATACATTTCTATTTTTCAAACAGGTAACCTAATAAAATTGATTGTTAACTTTTATTATGCTCAATCATGATAGGCGCACACTTCATCATCTCGAGAATTAATTAGTCAATTAAAAAAAGGTTTACATGAAAGCATGAAGAAAACCTTTGTTAGATCAGATCTGTCCAGAAAATTGATATAAACATAAGTAAAAAAAATAAAGAGTGTAAGTTTGAGATATTCAATCATTACATCAAATTTTCTTTTATGGACTACTTATAAATTTGTATTTAATGAAAATATAATATATTAAATAAAAAATGTTGTAAAATAATTATTTATTTCTGCATTTATTTTATTTTAGTAATTTCTTTTTTCTTTCTTTCTTCTATTTATTTAGTAGTTAAAAACATATTTAAAAATATTATCAAACAACTTGAGAATATTATTAGTCGAAAAATTATGATAATTTTTTTTTTGTACTAAAGTTTTCTAAATGTGGAAAAAAATTATAAATTTTCAAACAGGGAGTGAGATGCAATTTTCTTTATAATAACCTGAAAACCCAATAACCGCATGCTTATATAACATTTAATCTAGATCCATTAAACCCATAATTCATTATATATATATATATATGATTTTGTAACCTCATTTTATATCCTTTTTTTAAGAATTTCTATCTTTAAATGATGTTAAAGTTTAGTGTTTTTTCTTTATTTTGAAAACATAATTTAGTGTTTAATATATTTAAAATGTTATCAATTTAATAACATTTTTTATTGATATATTTGTTCTTTTAGATAAATCGGTAACTTTGATTAACTTATTTTTTAGAATGATATTTGTTTCTAAGCAATTTGATTAACTTAACCGAATCGACAATTTCACACCAAATAAAATCGTAACTATTTTGAAATTGTTTTAATGTGTGAATGTACTTATGAATTTAATGAAAATATATCGGGTACAAACGTCTCATATTTTTTGGATCGTTAGATTTAAAATTTATAATTAATAAAGAAATGTAGGATATATAAATTTTAAATAGATTATTTATTTTAAATCGTATATTTTAAATCGTATATTTCAAATCCAATCAAGTGGTGGCAGTTAAAGGGGGAGAAACGAAAGATTTTTAAGAGTAAGTTATTGGAAGAAGGGATGTGGGAGTTACAAGGAAATGCTAGTATCATGTGGGAAAATGTGGCACAAAAGGTTGAAATGGTCGTTAAAACAATTCTAGGAGAATCAAAAGGTTTTGGATCACGAGATAAGGAGACTTGGTGGTGGGATGAAGATGTACAAGAAAATGTGCGTAATAAGAAGAATTGTTTCAAAGCTATACACTTAGACGGTAGCTCTGATAATTGGGAAAAATATCGCTTGGCTAAAAGGGAGGCTAAGAAGGCAATTAGTGAGGCTCGAGCGAAAGCATATGAGGGGTTTTATAAGGAGTTAGGGACAAAGGCCGGAGAACAAAGGATTTACAAGATTGCAAGGAATAAAGAGAAGGAGTCGAGAGATTTTGATCAAGTAAGATGCATAAAAAATGAAGGTGGTAATGTTTTAGTCACGGAGGAGGATATTAAGAATAGATGGGAAGAGTATTTCAATAAGTTATTCAATGATGGATGTGAAGGTTCCCGTTGCGATTTGGAGGACTTGGCTGTTAGTGAAGGTGAGCTTAATAGGTCATTTTATCGCAGAATTAGAGTTGCGGAGGTTAGAGAAGCTCTTAAGAAAATGGAGAATGGTAAAGCTATTGGACCGGATGGGATACCGATTGAAGTTTGGAAATGTTTAGGAGAAAAAGGTGTGTTGTGGTTATGTAAATTGTTTAACGAGATTTTACGGTCAAAAAAGATGCCTGATGCTTGGAGAATAAGTACGTTAGTTCCTATTTACAAAAATAAAGGGGATATTCAGAATTGTGCAAATTATAGAGGGATTAAGCTTATGAGTCATACAATGAAGTTATGGGAAAAAGTGATTGAACATAGATTGAGAGTGGAGACTAGTATTTCTGAGAGACAGTTTGGATTCATGCCAGGAAGATCCACTACAGAGGCGATTTATTTACTAAGGGGAATGATGGAGAAGTATCGAAGTAGGAAAAGAGATTTACATATGGTTTTCGTTGATTTAGAAAAGGCGTATGATCGTGTACCAAGAGAGGTACTCTGGAAAGCCTTGCAAAAGAAAAGAGTGGGTGTTGCATATATTAAGATTATACAAGATATGTACGATGGGGCATTGACTAAGGTTAGGACACCAGGAGGAGAGACGAAAGCATTTCCTATAAGAATTGGCCTACACCAAGGATCATCTTTAAGCCCATATTTGTTTAACTTAGTTGTGGATGCTCTAACCGAGAGTATCATAGATGAGGTACCTAAGTGCATGCTCTTTGCTGATGATATCGTACTTTTAGCGGACTCAAAAGATGAGATTAATGCAAAATTGGAAATATGGAGAAACACGTTGGAGTCAAAGGGTTTCCGTTTAAGTAGGAATAAGACAGAGTATATGCATTGCAATTTCACGAATAGACAATTTAGAGGCGATTCGGAAGTTAGGTTAGGAGATGATATAATTTCTCAAGTGACAAAGTTTAAATATTTGGGATCAATTATAAGACAAGATGGGGAGATTGATGATGATGTTAACCATAGAATTCAAGCTGGTTGGTGTAAGTGGAGGAAGGCTACTGGAGTCCTTTGTGATAGGAAAGTACCCCATAAGGTTAAAGGGAAATTCTACCGCACTGCTATAAGACCAGCAGTGTTATATGGTAGTGAATGTTGGGCTATGAAGGGACAACATGAACATAAAGTGGGGGTAGCTGAAATGAGGATGTTGAGATGGATGTGTGGTCATACTAGAAAGGATAAGATTAGGAATGACCATATACGTAAACGAGTCGGAGTGGCACCTATTAGCGAGAAGCTGGTAGAAAATCGTTTGAGGTGGTTTGGTCATGTCCAGAGAAGGTCATTAGATGCGTCACTAAGAAGGGTAGAGCAAACAATCTGGAGTCCGATTAAAAGAGGGAGAGGGAGACCAAAGCGAACACTTGACGAGCTAATAGAACGAGATCTATTAACGAATAATATACCAAAAAATTTGGTTACTGATAGAGGCGTCGTATGATCCATGTAGCCGACCCCACCTAGTGAGATAAGGCTTTGTTGTTGTTGTTGTTGTTGTATTTCAAATCCAATGATACATAAGATAAGATCCAATTTATATTCGTACACATTTATTGAACTTTATTAATATTTAACTAGTTCGATTAGAATATCTTTTCACTCAATGAGAAACGCTCGCATGATCATCATAAAATTTACATTTTAGGTGTAACTTTTTTCGGTATCAGTAAAATTTATATTTGGAATGATTAACCATAGTTCTAAACTCAACCGGATCATTATCACTCCTAAAATTATAATCTCAATTTTTTATATAACTATTTCACAATTTTAAAAAGTAATCAAATTTTTTTAGATGTATATTAAAACATTATATAATATATCACGTTTAAAATGAATGTGGTAGATCTCGATGCCAATAAACTATTGTCATAACTCAAATCTTTAATTATCCAACTAACCATTTTTCTCGACACTGCTACCACGTAATTGCATATATTTGATTTGGCAAATTAAATATATATTTTAAAGTATTATGATCGAATCCAATTTGGCAAATTGCATATATTTAATTTAAAGTTTAAAATTCAATAATCCAATTGAAATCATGTGTTTTTAATGGAGAAACGCTCGTCTGATCATCAATTCGTTAGTTAGGGTATTATGACTAGATCCAATTTGACAAATTGCATATATTTAGATGAAAGTTTAAAATTCAATTGTCCAATTGAAAACATGTTTTCATTTATTAATAGAGAAACGCTCGTCTGATCATCATTTTGTTAGTTAAGGGCTTTATGACTAGATCCAATTCGACAAATTGCATGTATTTAAATTAAAGTTTAAATATCAATCGTCCAATTAAAAATACATTCCCTTTTACTTATGTCCTAAGAAAGAAGAAATGAAGTTTGTAATTCTTTACGTAATACTTAGACAACTTTTGCATAAATAATACATAAAAGAGAGGTCGAGTATATATTTAAAAAAAAAATAAGGTGCATAGCAATTTGCTATGCACCTAATGTTGTACATGATCTGAGTCATTAATTTTAAAATTAATGGTTCAGATTCTATCCAATTAAAAATTTAGATCATTAATTGAATAAAATTTGAGCCATTAATTTTTAAATTAATGATCTAAATTGATGCATAGCATCACATTAACCTTATATTTAAATGTCTTTGATTTTAAAGGCGTATTTTAAGAAGTTGTGTGCGTCAAAGTCCAAAACAAATAGTATTTGCAATTTAGTATTAGAATTGTTTGCTAGTAAAGTTAAAACACTTTTGGGTTTGGTAGATATATGTTTTTTTAATTAGAAAAATAATATAACAAAAAACTTGGCATCAAAATTTTTTACTGTTTTTTTTTGTAAAATGAATATGATGAAAGAATGCAAACGAATAATTTTGTAGTTTAGAATTAAAAGTTGCAATCGGATGAGGAAAAATAAAATAACCATGTGCACAACAGCCGACAGTGCTATGTGGACATTGTGCCACAAGTACTTCAAGGGCATGGCAATGCACCCATCTTCTTTTTTTTGGTCAGAGCAACCATTCAACTTCGATAGTAGTGTTAATAATTATGCCAATCAATCGAAGTTGGAATGCCTCAGCTCATTAATAAATCGACCTCTAAATAATATGTTTAATTATGATAAATATTTTTTTTATGAATATTTTTTTTAACACCCTAGTATTAGAGAACTAGTGACATCTTTGACTCGTGCGATACTATAAAGTGCATTGTTCACGGACATGTCGTTTCGGTTCGTGTGCCTACTTGCGATAAAAAAAGCTTCCAACGATGATTATTTTATGTGTAAGTACTCAAACTCGAGATATACTTAAATGAAAATGAGACTCTTACATAAAAATAAAATTTGAGGCATAAAAAGTTCAAGATCGTGCGATATTATAAAGAGCACAATTCATAAGTTAAGTTTGACCGATTCTATTTTTTACTAATATGATGTTCTCGATAAAATTTTTAATTATTGATTATTTTATGTTCATATACTCAAACTCAAGATCTGCTTAAATGAGAATGAATCACTTAAGTAAAAATAAAATTTGAGACATAAAAAAAAACTTTCCTCATTAATAAGTCCGCATCTAAATAGTATTATTCAACTCGAACTCTGTTCATTATACTTGTCAATAGTATCTCAAGAACATGACATGGCAATGCACATGTCGAGAGGATTGTGCGAGAATCATCTGAATAGTTGAAAATATTCGTTGAAAGTATAAAATATGAATTTTGATTATTTAACTTATGAACAGAAAAACATATATGACAAGTACACGTTTGAACATATTTTTAAGCATGCTACCTACATTTTTTTTTCTTTTCCGGTTATCATTTATTCATAATCTGGTTTGCCTGAACGTTTGTCTTAGGTTGTGTTTGACATCAATAGCGGATTAATAAGCGGATAGCAGTTTAAGAGCGGATAGATGTTTATTTAGCAGATAGCGGTTAATATTTAGCGGTTCGTTAAGATGATAATAAAAAATATTTGATAAATGTGGTGATAAAATTAATTGATAACTGTAAAATGACGTAAATATGTTTAATACATTAATATGATAAATTATTTAAATTTATAATATTATGTATTTTCTAAAAACTTTTTATGTGATTTATGATAATTGATTTGGAATAATCTTTTTAACTAAATATACATGCATAAATAAAAAAATTGAAATTTAAGAAATTATATGTACCACTGTCAATAATATTTAAATGCTAATAAGTATTTATGGTTATATGCATAGTTCAAACTCTAATAAAAGTTCTAACAACAAAGAAGGGTAAATTAGGTATAAAAGTTCAATCTCTATTTTTCATCCACTAAACGTTAATGAAAATAGCCTACGATTCAACCGCTAATCGCTAAACTATAAAATAATTTATCAAACACTTAATTATAACAAATAGCGATTTGATTAAGTCAAACCTCTAAACTCTAGTCTAACCTCTATTTTTTGTGTTGTCAAACACAGGCTTAACCAAACCCTCATTGATTATATACTCCTTTTTTTTAAAAAGAAACTATATCTATGCTTTCAAGGGAATTTGCATTAAGTTTATAAAATTTGTACTTTTATTTATGACACGGAATCTTAGCATGAAAAAAGAGGTTTTTGCATATCCATGTGGAGATGCTTGTTGTAATGAATTGGCATTAAATTTACAACTATATGATAACTACCAGTAACCTCCCAACAGAGTTGGCCATTACTTCCCTTGCCTCATGCCAGTTGTAAACATTGCTGCCCACAATGCACATGTGAGAGAACATTAAAGTTGCAATAAGTTGAGAATTTCGCGTCTCACATTTTTTTCTAACTTTATCGATATTCAAAATTATTAACATTCGACTAATTCTATATTTGGATAGATGCGAAAAAATTAAATCCTAATCAAATTGATGATTTCAAAAACTCAAACTCAGAATTATTAATTCATTCATCTCTCGATCTTGAGCTACAGACTCGCTAATCATCTATATCAATTAAATTTACACATCTTTTTATATTTTCTTATATTAGACTACTATATATATATATATATATATATATATATATAT
>LTAE01000208.1:58461-84229 GCA_001647135.1 Pontederia paniculata | reverse complement strand
TATATATATATATATATATATATATATATATAAATTTGTGCAGCACACTTTTAGTACTGTGTGTAATGTACGAGAAAACAATTTCGCTTCCACCCGAATATTGGATTAGTGAAGTGCTAATAATTCTGAGCACCAATAAATTTATCATTGAAAAAAATATAAATATTATTCACAACAATAAAAAAAATCAACACTTTATGTATATATATTTCTTTTTTCATATATATATAAGAATAAGAAATTTGATTTGATTGTATTAATAGTTTATCCTTTTTTTCCTGACAATAGAAAATTAAAATGCTAATATAAATAATTATGTGATACTAGGAATTACAATATGATAAAATAAGAAAAGAAAATGTTCAATTATTAATTTTGAAATTCTAGAATGATTTCGAATAGAGGTTTTACGAATTAATCAAACAACAAAAACATCAGCGACATCATAACTGATGTCAAAGTGTTATCTAAGTTCTCAGTTTGCTATCTTTCTTTACAAAAATAATTGTGACTCAATTTTACGTAGGACTGTCCTTGGAACCTTTGATTGGAGCGGTATCCGCCGGCAACGCCTGCGTCCTCAAGCCTTCGGAGTTCTCCCCTGCGTCTTCCAAATTTTTGGCAACAAACGTGGAAAAGTATTTGGACAAGAAAGCCATCAAAGTCATCACCGGCGATGCTGAGGTCGGCCAGCAACTCTTGGAGCAGAAATGGGACAAAATCTTCTTCACAGGTACTGATGGTAACAGGCATTACTATGTGATTGAACTGTTAATGCCAAAATAATTTGGGATAATAATTCCTCAACCAAATCTGTGTTCTTCCCTTACTTTGATGATCCAGAAGTATTTAGCAGTACAGCAATCATGTAGCATCTGTTTGCCAATCTGTGTTCTTAATTTCCTATGAGCAGGGAGTCCTCGAGTTGGACGCATTATAATGGCAGCTGCTGCAAAACACCTTACACCAGTTGCTCTCGAGTTAGGGGGTAAATGCCCAGCCATCTTCGACTCCAGGTTGAGCTCGAGAGAAATAGAGGTATGTCAGAGAGAACTTACTCACATCACCAAGAATTCTCTTAGAACAGGAAGTTCCCTAAAGATGAACTTGTTTTTGTTTGTTGTATGGTTCTACCTTCGAATTTAGCTTGCTGCAGCAAGATTAGTTGCAGCAAAATGGGGTGCTTGCTGCGGGCAAGCATGCATAGCGGTGGATTATGTCATTGTGGAAGAGGAGTTTGCACCGGCTCTGGTAAAATTTTCAGAGCCCCACTTGGTAAATATGATATCAAGAATTCTGAACTCCAATTTAGAATTCAGCATCAGCTTCAAGTCTTCAACTGTCTCACTTCTGCAGGTTGAGTTGCTTAAGGCCACCATCAGGAAGTTCTTCGTTAGGCATGAAGAGATGTCGAGAATTGTCAATCAGCAGCAATTCCGAAGGCTCTGCCGCCTTCTGAACGATCCATCTGTTGCTGCAACCATCATTCATGGTGGTGCTCAGGATTCCGAGAAACTGTAAATTTCTCAACTGAACTGTTTCTTCTCTCTCTCTCTCTCTCTCTCTCTCTCTCTCAAGTCTTCTTCTGATGTATGATATATAGTTTTCCTGTGGTAAGTGGTCAAATGTTGCAACTGTTGCAGGTTTATCGAGCCAACGATACTGTTAAATCCTCCAGTAGATGCAGATGTCATGACAGAAGAAATATTTGGCCCCTTGCTCCCAGTCATCACGGTCAGAAGTGTGTCACAAATTTATCCTTTTCTTCCCTGTAACTTGCATTATACATATGTTCTAACATGAGAGTTTTGGTGATTTATAGGTGAAGAAGATAGAGGACAGTATCGAATTTGTAAGGAGCAGACCGAAACCACTGGTTATTTATGCATTCACTAGTCAGGAAAAGTTCAAAAAAAGGATTATTGCGGAAACATCTTCAGGAAGTCTTACCTTTAATGACACCCTCGTACAGGTACTGCTTTAAAAAGAATTCCCCTTCCCTTGCTCTACACCTGGACATTGATATTTTATTATTTGATCAATTTGATAATTATGAATCATGATCAAACTTTAATGTAAACCATTAAATGAATTAATACATACCCATCAACTAATCCGACAATTCAAAATAATGTACGAGGGAAATAGTCATGATCTTCAAATTAATGAAATAAGTAAACAAGTTTGATTGTGATAATCAAATAAATCGAATAAAAAATTGAATAAGTAATTATATGGTATCAAACAAATATATCAGTTTACACCCGGTGTAAAACAGTTCGATGTTCCAAATCTTTTTCTTTATATTAAGATAGAGTGCAGAATGACAAATAGAAATAAAGAACTCATATTTGATATTCCAACTCCTTACATCTAGAACCATACGAGAAAATAATAACTGATTCATTTATGAACTAGTTTGCTAGATGCATTTTATTTTGAGCAGCATACTACAAAATACTTGTGTTGTGTTTCATTGAAAATGAGTTCTGGTCTGTGCAAAAGATATTAAATGAAAGAAAATAATCTTCAGAAAAATTATTCCTTCGAGAAAAAAAAATTCTGTTAATTGTTTGGTTGCCTAAAAAATATCACATTAGAGACCATGAGATGGAAAAATGTTAATACTTTCTCCAATTTTACACAACTTTTTGGTCAACGATTTTTTTTTATTTACCAAATTCCTTTAATTGTCAACACAAAAAAATTAGGGAAAGTCGTGAAAAATATTTTTCTGGAACAAACTCGTGATTCTTTTTCTACTTGAAAACTTATGATCATGATATTTATACGTGATGACAGGAAATTTATTGTTTTGGCATGAAGAATAGAAAGAATTCAGACTATTTTTAGAGCAAACTTCAGAATATTAAAGTTAACAAGTGGTTATTGCATTCTGAACCTTTTATAAACAATTTATATGTTTGATAAAGAGCAAAATGACAAGAAAATATTGATTACAAGTCTAAAATATTAAGTCTGCATATCTCAACTTAATCTTTTGGTACACACGAGCATTTAAATTTGCCTATCCCTTAAAAAGTTCAATTTTCCCTTAATTTTAAATATAATTATTTTAATCACCTTGTTAAGAATATGAACACAAAATTCTCTAATCATTTGCTAATTTAATTTAGTCCATGAGTACAACTTTTGACATCTTATAAAGAAAAATTCATCTTTTACTTACACATTATAGTTGAACTATGCCTAAGATGTTGGTAGTCCACACTGAATATTAAGAAATAATATCTTCGTAGGAACTTTTAAATAAACTTAGATCAACTTGCATGACATGATTTTCTAGTGAGACTTGTGTATCATTTTATTTTCAGTATTTGTTTTTTTTGTATTAGGCTAATGGGCCTCCTTCATAACCGAAAAAAAACTTGCATGGCATGTTTTCGCAGTACCTCATTGATACTCTACCATTTGGAGGAGTTGGCCAGAGTGGATTTGGGCAATATCATGGCAAGTACTCTTTTGATGTGTTCAGCCATAAGAAGGCAGTGTTGAGAAGAAACTACTTGATTGAATTCGACTTTAGATACCCTCCGTGGAACGAATACAAGTTGAACTTTATGAGGCATCTTTATCACTTTGATTACTTTGGGCTGGTGCTTTTCATGTTGGGTCTAAAGAAATGATTCGTTCATTGAGATTGAATTTTATGGAACTCATTATTTTCAAAGATCTTAATCCTATCGCAATTGTAATTTTACTTAGGCTCTATAATGTCCTTAAACCTTCTTTGTATAAAAAAATAATGTCGGGATTATAAGCCTTATTTGTTAATGATTGGAAGATTTTATTATTATGATTAAATGTTAATTTCTTAAGATAGTTTCCTTCGATTTTTTTTTCTTGGAGTACTAAACTTGAGTTTCTTCTGGGTAAATTTCCCCTAGCTTTGAAATTATGACTAAGTTTATTATATTTTTATGCAATTTGAGTGCACCTTCCTAATTTAAAGATGACAGACTTAAGTCTTTGTGACATAACTATTCTAGAGGATCACAATATTTTCTTTTTGAGAGATAGAAGATGCCAATATTTAGAGTGTCTAAACCATAATAGAGTGTGGGTGTGTGTGTGTCTGATATTTCTGTTGATACCTTGTTCAAGTGGACAACTCGTTGGAACTTCACCAAAATATTGAGCACATGAATCAGCATTTATTCCCTGTCGTAAATGAATATATATGTCTTAATGTAGTTAACAAAGTTAAGGATCAGCAATCAGAAAAGGTTAATAATGGAAACCTACCATTTCAAAATACAAAAATATAAGGGACCTGATATCAGCTTCCAAGAAAATTTTCAAGACCTAAAACAACGGAAATATCAGTCACCATATGCACATATTCTTTCTCCGAAGTGATCTACATAAATATTGAGGAAATTGTTAATGATTAAGTATATATCAATCAGCAACAAGTTTAGAAAGAGTAAATTTTCTCAAGCTGTTTTATTACGCCAGAATACATAACAAGAAGATTCATCTATACCAAAAATAGCAAAGTCAGAGTATACGGTAAAGCTATCTTTAGTTTTCCTTAGAATGCAAAGGATGGTTAGCCTGTGTAACCATCCATTGAGATATTATTAATTAAAATTGAATTACAATATCATGCCAGAAGTAAAACTCAAACCCTTGTCCACTCCCTCAACATACTATTTGCCAATGCTGTAATGTTTTCTACATAACACCTTTCACCACAAAAGAAACATCCATTACGTTGGATCCAAATTGACCACAAAAATTCTAAGAGAAAGCCACGGCACTTCTTGGGACATAAACTTCACTTGTATTATGTCCACTATCATCAGTTAATATCCAGTATTAGCATTACTAAAGGAAACCAGACCGCGGAGGATTCAACTGCCATCTTTGCGGTGGAATGAGTTTCAAGAATGCAAGTGTTGTGGCTGCCTAGAAATGTGAGATGTTGGTGGCGATGAATGTTGTTCAGTTCTATCGATGACTGGAATTAATCTTTGAGCTGTTGAAACTGATGGTGGGAGGAGAGGATGGAATAGTACTTCCATCGGGTGATGCATGTGTTGACAAAAATGGAGGTGGATGTGGGAGAAATAGCATATTTTTTGGCATAGAGTCAGGGATCCCTGTTGCTAACTTGGGAAAATTGGTAAAGCAAAGGTTGCACTGCATGCAACATGTTGCACAACATATGCTGCCAAGATAATCCATTATAGTTCTTGGAGAAATCAAAAGTATAAGAAATGATACATCACCTGCCAATTCAGGATTTTGATAAGTGTGATGGGAGATCATGTTTTCACCCTCCATAGAAAAAGATGAAAGTTGCTGAATTACTTCATGGTCCTAGAAGTGACGAACTCCAAAGTTACAGAAACCTTTTCTTCTTATATGAACCATCAAGACTTCATTTGCTGGATGTAAGCCAAGATGGACACATTTGAGGACAACATTTCCTTGAACTAAATTTTATGCCAACTTTTATAGCATCACAATCCTCCTGCAAAGACAACAGAAGTCCACCCTTCAGTATAATAATCAAGAGCACATGGTACACCATGCAGATATTCAAATGTAAATACACCTGCTGATAATGCCGTAAAGGTTTCTTCTTGGATATTGAAAAATGCATACTTTGGGATCCCATTATTTTTGTCAATATGTTTTCCATAAACTCAGATTAATGTTCGACATCCATTATATCTGAGTCAAAGATCAGTATGGAACAAAGAATAAGACAATCGAGAGAGAGGTACCGAAAACATTGTGGAGCAATGTTCCTCTAGCAAGATATTGTAAGTAGCATAACCGAGATAGGAGTGGATTCAACAGTGATAAAAGCCGTAGTAATCCTCTAGGAGTCTCCAATGTACAATCTCTAGTGTCTTCTCTTCGCCACTATATATCTTTCTGAAAGTTAAAAGGCGAAGTAAAAAAATTGCTATAAATGGTCAACCCCTCTGTCACAATGGTGCAATAAAATGTGTTGCTTATCTCCAAGAGACAGCAATTCTCACAAACTATGAAGTAAGTGCTGAATAAGAGATACAGAAACAAGAGAGAAACCTTCATACTGTTGTGGATAGTCAATTATAATGAGATCATACTGGCTTCTTTTGTCTCCCTCTCTAAAGTTAAAAACAAGGAAGGATTAAACTGGAAACGACCGGAGTAACCATTCACCATGCATTCCATGTAGCCGCATGACCCGCTCAAGTAGCACCTTCCCAATCTCCATAGTTCACGCTCAAATGCTACATGATGTGATATCATAATGTCATGTTGTTCATATTCTGTTATAACTAACCATGTAATTATGATATATAAATACATGAAAGCACCAAGGTTGAATTGTGTGGGAAATCATGTAGATCAATATGGCACCAGAGCATCTGGTCTAACTGACACCTGATCCTCATCTCTACTCCTTCCCCACCAAAAAAAAAAAAACAATACTGCACTTTATCCATTTCATGTGTCTGCATATCTAAGGAGATACTTGGTGATAACAACCCCACATCCGCATCTCCTGCAGATTCTATAGTTGCCATGTGGAACTAGCAGCCCTCCCAAATAGTCACACATTTTCAAGCTCAAGGATGGCATGACTCCTCATCCGTGTCAAGTACCGGATCTCCTCTGTGGCAGCCACAAAGTAATAATAGACTCAGTTTCTCGTCACTCTCTTTCTCTGTGTCATCTCCTCCTTGAAGAAGACCTATGCCATTGTGCCATGGTAATCCTTTCCTCCTCTCTTCTAACTTCTAAGCAACACACACATGAAACGGAAAAAAGAAAGCATATCTCTCCGTTCTTTCCGTTATTTTCTCGAGCCATCTCCCTATGCTTTTCTCACTTCTTAAATTCATTCTTTCTTCCATTGCTGCTACAAACATTGTATCTCCTACACCATAGCACCGATTGTAGTTATTGGATATTCTTCATGATCCTTTACCACAAGCAAAAAAAGTATTATTGGTGTTGCAAGCTCCTCTTCATGAGTTGAGCATAGTTATCCTCGTGAGTTGTGATATATGAAACTCCTGACCCTTTCAGATGAGATATAAAGCTCCTCGCCTTGTTATTCATGAGTTGAGACCTAAAAGCTCCTCATCCTCTCTTTGTGAGTCGTGATCTAAATTCCTCCCCTATTTAGTGAGTTGATACTGACAAACTCATCACATGATCTTCTCAGCTAGATTTTGCGCTACTTCATTTCCACAGCAAAAAATTTTAAAAAAAAGTCTAATAGTGCTAAATAGTGCAACAATTTGGACAGTCTCCCATACTCTGTTCTGTATTCACTGCATGCATGGCCTCTTTGCTCTCATCTATTACTGAACTTTCTTAGAGAGGTATTCTTCTTTATTCCCTTTTAGCCATCCAAGTCCCCTCTCTCTTCCCTCTTCCCTCTTCCATGTCTCCAACCTTGTGAAAATCTTCTTTTTTTCCATGGATAACTTTGTGAAAAGATATATGTTGTGCCTCTTGCTGGCTGCTATAACCATAAAGGAAAATAATGGTGCCCCCCAGACAACTGTGAAGCAAAAGCACCCTTCATCTTGTTCCTCTCCAAAGCTGCTGGCAAGGATGATATCTGACTGATCCTCTGATGGTAATGCATTAGTTCAAAGACAAGCTAGGCCTTCAACTCTGTGAACATCGTGCTTGAGGGGGGCGTATTGGAGTAACCGTTCACCATGCATTCCATGTAGCCGTATGACCCGCCCAAGTAGCACCTTCCCACTCTCCATAGTTCACGCTCAAATGCTACATGATCTAATATCATATTGTCATGTTGCTTGTATTCTGTTAATAACTAACCATGTAATCAAATTTTATTTTCGCAAACTCAAGTTTCCGACAGGATCCAGAAAAGAAATGAACTTGAATCATTCCTTTGGTAGACTGGGAATCAAACACCGGCAAGTCAACATCATGTGGTTAGAACAATAAGAGAATTTCAGCTTCACACGATTAGTAGGCAGCTACTTGCTCTCATTGCCTAAGCATGTAAGTCGACCTAACACTCGGAAGGTAAAACTGGAAACCACAATTTATGGCTTTATCACCAAATAAATCGATCTTGTCTATGGTTAATCACCTAACAAACAAAATACTTCGACATAAAGATGCGCTTCAGGAAAAAAATTTATCTTTTCTGAAACTAAAGCAAAAGTAATTTCCTTCATCCATCTAAATTTTGAGCAATTAAAATTGCCAACATCCTAGAAAAAAAGGAAAAAAATATCGTGTACGCGGATTAATTTGAATAGATTCATAAAATTTGGGATCCTTTTGGAAGACAAAAATCTATCGACCAGCGACGTGATAACATGACTCAATAATTCGTAATAACTCTCAAAATTTGCGAAGTAAAAGCAAGGAAGACTGACTGAACGATTACCTCCGGCGAGGATTCTGACTCAATGAGCTCCCTTCCGGCGACCAGTCGGAGAAAACGACCTCCGGAAACGCCGGATTTGGAATGCGAAGCATAAATTTGAATGCTCTCGACGATCTTAGAACAAGTGGGGAGATTTCGAATGCCGAAACGAGAATTTTTTTTCTAATACGTTAAAGAAAAGCCCAAAAATTTGGGCTGCGTTTGTATAAAACCCATTAAAAGATGTGGGCCGGGATAAAGCCCAGACCGGCTCATCAATGCTTCAATTAATTGGAAAGTTTAATCCATGAGATATATTTAAGGGTAAGATATATGTGTAGCACTTTATATTATAGCGCGGTCTACTTATACTCATATTTAAGTATAAGTATGTTAATACGGATATGCACTAATAGATCCGCACTAACAAATCTGTATAAATGTGAGGAGGAGTGAACTGTTATAAATTACAACGCTGCACATTCTTTACCTTCTTTATTTAAATATTTTATTTAGGACCGCTAAGACCTTACTGATTTGGAGCTCAGGTAAAAAATACAATAATATTTTTTTAATTAAATTAATAATTTAAAAATTAAATCCGATATTATTAGCTTTCACCTGCTAACTTGTGCCAATCAGGTTAATTCCAAGGTTCATTAAATTTCACTATATTAGTTTTATGTGGCCAATCATCTATTCTTACTCTTGTAAAATTTCGAGTTTGATTCATTATATATCCAAAATAAACTCCGTCTCAAGCTTCAATTATCACGATTATGTGAGCGGTTGAGTGAACCTTGATATAACATTTATCACGTATTTTACAAAGTTACAAATCTTGAAGACTCATTTCACATATGAAATCACTTACTAACACCTAAAAAAATGAATTGATTAGATAATCTAACTATGAACAAATTATTTTGGTTCGATTATCATTTTAAATGACCATGTCCAAATTTAGTAGTATAAGATAATCAATTAGTGTTCACTTATATGATCGGAGTTTATGGTTTTGGATTGGGATTGGGATGTGAAATTTAAGTTTTAGTATCTTGATACAAATTTGTACACTCAAGAAAAAAAAAATCTATGAGAAATAGAGAAATTCAATTTTTTAAGACAATCTTACCTCATTTTATCTATTTTAATTGTACAAGGTCTTCAGCCCCCTTTAGTAATTTAGAAAAACATGTGTTCTTGGCCTAGTCGAAATAAAGGATTCTTAATCAAATTTGGTTAGCATACTTAGTTAGTAGGAGTGTTGGTTGGCATACTTAGTTAGTAGGGGTGTGTTTCAGATTGAGAGACCAGAAGCTAGTAGCCCTGAGTTCGAACTCGGAGTCATCAATTTGGTCAGAGAAATATAATGTTTGCTCTTTATCTCGATTCTGAATTAATCAGATGCTAATAGCCCTAGACACAGGGGTCTGAGTGGTACTGGTACCGAAATTCTTGTTGCTTTAAAAAAAAATTAACAATCAAATGACAGGGACTTATTGTATGATTATGTCATGTGAAATGGTTATTATTTTTACAAATTACAGAAAATAAACCTAAGAGGATGAAGCAAAATAAATAATTATTACACAAGTTATACGAATCAATAATATACCAAGCCTGAATACATAACTACCAGTCGAGTAAAGGCTAAAGGCAAAATAACACATATCATTAGCACACAACAAGGGGACGCCCAAAACTGCACGGAAGTGTTCTTCCACAACAAACTCTTATGGGAGAGAAAATTAAGCTAAAATATTGCAAGTATTTACCGTTAAAATGACCAAGTGCTGTCTAAAAGAACAGCAAAACCACAGAGAACAATAACGCTGAGGACCAGTAGTGCACAAAATGAGATGTGCTGGAGCTCATTTCGGGCAGAGCAGGGTACATATCCGGCGCCGGCATGACGCACTCGTGCCCGTCGAACAGTATCCTCCGGGGGAACGCCCAGCCGTTCTCGAAGGTGAAGTCCCCGGTGTCCTTGTGCAGCAGCATCTCTGTCTGCACATTCCCGTTCTGCAGCAACATCTCATTGTAGTACTTGATTCCCCAGAACATCGCAGTGTCGTCTGCAATCAAAATGTGCATCAAGATCAATGCATAAGAGAGACCTCTGCAACTACTGGGCAACAGGCACTCACTTGTGTCACCATATTGGATGAGAGGTTTTGAATTGAAGCTAAATATCTGTGTCAAGCTTTTGAGATTTGGGTGCTGTAACACCAGGTTCCAGTTGCTGTAGTTCCTGTACAGGTTGTAGTTGGTGATTGTCAGCTTAGCTCTCCAGTACTCCTTGTAGCTTACTTTGACATGCCAATGAACTTTGATGGGGCACATATGATTCGTGCAGACAGATGTGGGGACTGTTTGATCGAGATCTCCACTGGGCAACTCTAGCAAACTTGGTAGCTCCCCTTCCCTGTGACAATACAAACACGTTAATGCCATTAGAGCTTGGGACGAGCTCCACATGTCTGTGAGAACAGAGAATTTCTGAACTTGCCTCACACACTGAGGCGTTGACGGAGATCCTTGACAGCCACAGCTGCAGACGGGACACGAAACTATGGTGCTGTTGTAGAAGGTGGACAAAGAGACACAGCACATCGGCCTCGGCGATTCCCTGAATTGGGAGTAAGAGCAGGTAACTTCCCAAGTCACTGCAAAAGAGCTTGCATTGATCAGGTCAGATCAGATAAAATTACATGACACTTCTGCTGCAGAAGAAAAATCTGAAATGACAGACAAAGCTGGAGGCCAAAGATTATTACATCGTGCACCATGTAACCTGATAGCCAACACAAATAAGATTAGGATCATTGGATCAAAGATGTTAGCAACTCACAGAGCGCCGAGGTAGTTCGTTGAGGGTCCTGCTGAAATTTGGTGGGTGGAACAAGAGTGGCATTGCTGCAGGTATAACCAGGATGGCCAATGCTGAAGTTGAATGGCCTTGCCACATTCTCATCAGTAGTGTTGGTGTCGAGACCGCCAATGCTCATCTGGAAAAACGACATGGACCTGGACGGATCCTGAACGAGTGATGTCAGTTCGCCGCTCCTGCAGCAGTTCTGGACCTGCTTGTTGTAAGCAACTGTCCCCATGATCAAGTCCTTGACAGTGGGCGACTGCTCACAACAGTGTGGCAAAGTTTGGCCTCTGAACCTGGAGCAATTCCCCTGAGTAGTGGCCTCTGCGCCCGTAATGGCCCAAATATATTGCTCCCCAGGCCACGTCCAACTCAGACTCCAACCAGGATTGGCCATATGCCGATAAAGCTGGTAATTATATATACTTACCCAAATCTGCAATGTTAGGCAGGAATATAACATTTCAGTGCCCCACAATAAGAACACCTGTCATGGTAAAACTATTTGTATGGAGGAATTGATAGGGCGCATAAGGAATCGAATGTAAATTGGTTGTTTGAAAGGATCAGAAACACCATTTTACGCCTGTATTTAAGAAAACATGTACAAGCTAATGAGGTTCCAGGAACCAGGGGACAGATAAATATTAGGCGAACCCCACAGTTTCAATGGGCCTATTCCAGCATAGAGCTTAATACTAAATAGTTCCAGTGTTCCATGTGTCATGTTACAGGTTTTATCTTTCAGAAGGTGTATGAACTGTAAAGTGATACAAAATGCAAGTGTATATAACCAGTTCATTCGATGAAGCATCTTCTGTTCAGAGGATTTAGAAACTGAAGAGATTTGCCTACTGTTCTAGACTCTAGAATAATCAGATATAGTCTGATCCCTGCATTCTGGCAAGATGTCGACTGTGACTGCACAAAAAAGATTAACACCTGAATGGGCAGAGAACATGAATCATTTTTTAACTCTGACCAAGAACTTGTAGTACTTTTTTTAATCGGTCAAGGTCTTGGGACCCATAGTAATCCGGGGCTATTAGCACTCGACTAATTCGATGTTCGGATACGAGCAATAAAAGTTAAATTATGGCCAAATTGGTGACTCTGGGGGCTAGAACTCAGGCTACTAACTCCCTCGTACCTCAACCCTGGGACACAGACCCGCTGATCGTCTGTGCCAACTAACTTGGTTAAGAACTTGTAGTACTTTAAGATGAACTTTAAGAAGGAATACTATATATAAGTGATGCAATATACAAATCATGCTGAGTACAAGCCGTGATTGAATAGTCGACACAAAAAAATTGTCTTTGAAGAATGTAACATTTGATCATATGTTGTGTGGGAAATGAATTAATCCGCATTAATCATCATTTCTTACTGTGTAGATACAATGTTTGCTCATCGTTACTGCATGTACTCCATGGAGGCAAGAAAAGTTCATGTAGTGTGAAGAACATATCTGAGAAAGAACTGTTCTTCCAAGGAAGAACACAACGAATCGATACATGCAAATCCTAGAAGATACATTAAATCTTCACAAAAATGTAAGAAATCAGATAGGAAAAACTAATCATTCGAAAACGAATCGTCGCCTCTTGCATAAAAAATATGCCAAGAACACTTTTTTTTTTCTTCTGTCGCGATCAGATGAATGAAAGAAACATGTAATGCGTCACAATATCAAAAAGGAAACGGAGATGAACAGACGACCTCACCGTTGGAACCTCCGGATCGCCGTCGATAAAATCCCATTTGATAGTGATGTTTCCAAAAGGATCCGATGGATCGTACGCATCTGAACAGACAACAAAAGCCGCTCAATTCCAACACATCGAATCGAAAACTCGAACAAAAATGGGGGCGGCGATCGACGAACCTGCAGCACAGATCACGAACAGGAGAAAGAACAACGCCGACGACTGCCATCGGATTCTGCAACGCATCGCCATTTCACACGCTGCGCGCACTGCACACATAGGACCAGTGCTCCTTTAAAAGAACTGCACTTGCACCACCATGCAGCAGCAGCAGCAACAGCAGCAGCAGAAGAGATCAAAAGAAGCGTGACGACAGGTTGGAGAGGGTTACTTTTGCATCCTCTTTTCTGCTATTTTTAGGGGGGGAGGAGAGAGAAAGAGATAGGAGAGAGGAGAGAGGAGAGAGGAGAGAGAGAGGAAGAAGGGTATTGGCGACGGTGGTTCTTTGCCTGTCCAAAATATGGCATTATGCATGCATTAAAAGCCGTATTAAAGGCCAAATATGGACGGCGGGGTCGGATTACAACTACGTCTTCGCCACCTGCGCGGCCTTGTTGCCGGAAACGGTATCGGCTGGTGGCAGCGGGCAGCGGCCTCCGGTTGGCGATGCGGTCGCGGGGTTGCAGAGACCGGCGACTGGCGACCGGCGACTGGCGGCGGCGAGTTCGATGAGCTATTCGGCCGTTTGTTTTCCGCATTGGGAGGGAAAGAGGCAGGTCCAAGCGGACACGTGGCAGCGTACTATAGGACGAGAAGCCCGAAATGGAAGGTGACATTTTGGTTCAACATGATAAATAAATAAATATATTATTGACTGTTAATTAGATTGCATTTGTCAATATGATATTATTTTAAAAATATATATATGATATTTGTTTTTTTCTTTTTATTTCAATCCTAGCTATTATAAGAATTAGGAGCTGTTTATTTTAGCTGATAAAAAAATATATAATGCTAAGAAGTAGTTAAGTGTTAAATTTTATTTTAAAATACAGGTAGTTATATGTTTAGATAAAAATGTTGATAATATTAATAAGTTACCATGTTTGTTAAAAAAATATTAATTAAGATATTCTTGATAATAATATTAAAAGAATATGAATAAAAGAGGAATATAATCATTTAACAATTTTAAAAATAAACAGTGATTCTTCTTATTTTTTTAACTTATAAATTATTATTCAAACAATTTATAATAACAACAGCAAAGTCTTATTCCACTAGGTGGGGTCGACTACATGGATCGTCATTGAGTTATATCAGTAAATATATTCGTTGATCCATGTTCATGAGATTCGATGAAGTTTTACGTTGACTGTCGATGCCTAACACAACACTCCTCCTTTATTCGGGCTTGGGACCCGCTATAAACATAGACGGAGTTATCCAAATAATTTATAAGTAGAGTACTTTTATCAAACGTGAAGAAATTTTAAAATCAATTTATAAGTAATTTTAAGTTATTTATGTGCTTAGTCAAACAACCCTTTAAACTTTATTAAGAATTTAATCCTTAATTGAATTATTGACTCATTGGGTAGTGTTCAAATAAATTATAGTTATCTTATCTTGATGGATTTATCACCACTTCTGTCATTAATTGTCACATAAATAAGTATTTATATTTTGAGGTGTACTTTCTTGTATAAACGAGAAATGAAGTGGAAAGTTTTTTTTTTCAAATTCACTTCTTTCTTTCTTTTTTGACAAATGCTGCCTCACTGGATTTCTTATTTTAGAAAGTTTGTAGGTTTTCTTTTTTTTTTTTTGCATTTGAGAAAAGATGGATTGTGAAATAATGTGACAACCAGACATAAATGTCACACTCAGATTGCACTAATAGCACGTTAATTTCGTGTATATAAAGAACTCCACCCGGTCTCTTTCCTTTTTTTGAAGGAAAAAACACAATGTAACAACACATCTTTATCTAATATTCTATTTTGGATTTATTTAAAACGTTTTTTTTTGTTTTTTCGATATATAATGGGATATCTTATATATGTTAACAAATCAAATTCAAAATATTACATTCGGATTGACATATCTAGTTCTCTCTAAAATAATTATTTATAACTTAAATAACATAAAATTACTAATTTAAAAAATTATGAGAAGTGCAAAACATGGGGGCAAATTTAGTTTAAACTCTTATTTTGTATCAAAAAAATCATCCATTTTTAGATTAGTTATAACTTTATCCTCTCACATCATTCGTTAAAATAAAACCATTAGATATGATAGTTTCGACGCATATAACTAATGTTGTGTTATCAATTTACCACTATTCTAGTCCACTATTCAATAGTTGACTTTAAATAACGTAAGAGTCATATAAGACAATTGAAAACTATTAAAATGTCCTTTTTAAACTTAAAAATTTGTAATACGTCGTCCACTTATTCACGTGATAATGATGAATTAATATTTAATATTTTCTCTAAGAAAATTATAATGATAGACTAAATTTATAATTAATTGAAAAGTTTATAATTTGTTAGATAAAAAATAGAAAAATATGAAACTTTAAGTTTTTTTAAAATTTACTCTTAAATAAAATATATTACCCAAAAAATAAATAAATAATAAATATAGCAATTTCTTCTTGGGCTGGTTTAATTAGGCCTGAACAAAGCGGCGGATACTATTTAAATGCCCCAGTCATATTTGGGGTTTTAGTTGGGCCGACTAATGGCCCGTTATTTGTCCTCTCCCTGGACACAAGAAACCATTTTTCAAATTATTCTTTTCTTTTATATCGGCATTTTAATATTTTTTTTCTATTTTAAAATAGATACATAAATTTAATAGGTGCAATAAAACAAGGTAAGAACATAAAAAAGGATCACTATTACCTATTAAATGAACCATAATACAATGTATCTCCATTTTCTCATTGAATTATTTAAATTAAATGAACAAATATATCTTTACCAATCAGCTCTTAAATTCACTGAGGAAAATTTTATCTATCTTCTATGAATGTTAATGTATTCCTTTAGCTTCAAGTCACACTGTATTTATTTTTAGTGTATTCTTCCTTATTTATTAGGTCTATGAACATATTCCTATTGTAATTGCAGAAAAGACTACCTCTTTTTAGACCTAACCCAACCAAAAGTATGCAAGCCAACTGCATCCTGGTTTAACTAACCCCATTTAGGCTGGAGGAGGCCTGGCATTAATACATGTAGCTTATGACCCAACCAAAAAGTATGGCAAGCAATTGCTTGTAAGTTTAGGTATCAATAGTGTTGCAGCTGTCTTATACATATTTTGGTCTGTAAGCCCCCAAACAAAGAAGGAACTATCCAATTATTCTTCTAGCACTTCAAAAAAGAAAGAAGCTACACAATTATTGTACTTGTCATTGCAGGGAGTTTTGCATTTTTGTGCATGCAACCATGCATTGTTTAAACAGGTTGATGGTGTTTTGTTGAATCATGATCACTAGAGTTAAAAATTAACATGGAATATATTGTTTTGTTATTGGACTATTGTAATATTGGAGAAATATGCCTTTATTCCGGTGATGGAATAAGGGATAAACATCTCAAACATCCAAAGGAAACAAAATATAATCTTATTCCAATTTGTAGAATGCGGCCGGAATATTGTAGATAGTTGAGAAGTCTCATTTCATTAGTTCTATCTACCCAACTTGGTCCTCTGTTTGGGGTTGTACTTATCCATCGCCAATGATGGAAACTTGGACTACCGAACCAATCAATCCGTGGTCCAAGCGGCCTTGTTCCTCTCTCTCTCTCACTCTCTCTCTCTCTCTCTCCTCCAAGGGAACACCCACCAAATGGATGTTAAAAACAGAGCAAAAGGAGCAAAAGGCCCTGAGCAGAGTGAGAGAGAGGAATAAAAGATGAGTCCCTCCAGTTGGGAACTTGGGATACCATGTGGGAGTTGCCCCTCACGTTACTCCAGTCAACTATTTTTTGCTCTCTCTCTCTCTCTCTCCTTCCATCTTTTCTTGTCTGTTACGCACATCTTATTCATTTCTTTTGCAGTTTGCTCAGTCAGTGCTGCCAGAGAAGATTTAGCAGTAAAGAGGGCATGCATGCATGACATGGTCTTTCTCCTTTCTCTCTCCACTCACCCACCTGCTCTGTTCCTGGGATTTTACTTCGTCTGTTGCAGCTTGGCCCAATTTGCCTCCGGGTTCCTTCATATGATTATAATGGACTGAGCAGGATGGCGGAAGGAAAGTTAGGGGATTAAAATATGAGGCATATTAACGTACGAAAAAAATAGAGGTGCTCTATTTAAATAGGGAGTATCATGCTCCCTACATTTTTAACCGTAGGATATTAGATCTATGTGACTTAATTTAGGAGAGAGAAAAAAAAAAGTAGAAGAAAGAAGATTTAATATCCACCGTAGATGTAACATCCTACGGTTAAAAATGTAGGGAGTATGGTGCTCCCTATTTAAGTAGGGAACATCTACATTGAACCCTTAACGTACGGAAAAAATGAAGGTGCTCCCTACTTAAATAGGGAGCACCATGTTTCCTACATTTTTAGCCGTAGGATATTAGATCTATGGTGACTTGATTTATGAGAGAGGAAAAAAGTAGGAGAGAGAAGATTTAATATTCACCGTAAATCTAATATCCTACGGTTAAAAATATAGGGAGTATGTTGCTCCCTATTTAAGTAGGGAGCACCTACATTGAACCCTTAACGTACATACACAAAATATGTATATATCATGCATGCACACACTTTAGACTTTTAAATTAGTATCACTTCTAATTTAATGATCTAAAATACAAATAATTTGTATCGTTGGATTAAAATGATATTGATCCAAAAGCTCAGAGTGTGTGTATGTACGATGCATACACAATTTGTGTATGCACGCTAATATCTTTTTTAAATATATAAAAAAAAATTAAAAAATTTTGGAAGGGACCAAAATTTGAACTTTAGACTTTAGATGAGTGTCAAAATTACCTATCCACTATATTAGTTTAATCATTATAATAATTTATTAATATTTATTTTATTTATTGATTATAATTACTACTATATATTTATATATATTTTATACATCGAAAAGTTGGAAGGGGCCGAGGCCTCCACCCTATATCTGATTCCGCCCCTAATAATGGACATGCACCATTACCATATATGCCTTACACTGTTATACTTATATATATATTTTATACATCGAAAAGTTAGGAGGGGTCGAGGCCTCCACCCTATATCTGATTCCGCCCCTAATAATGGACATGCACCATTACCATGTACACCTTACACTGTGAATGCTTCCAAGAGCCTAAATATTGAATGAGAAAGGCCACGGTTTTGTATTGCTTGGTTTGTTTCGCAGATGCCGCTGTCCAAGAACAGAGACGTCTGACCAAAGCGTTTATAGCCTCTTTTTTTGTAAAGTCTACCTCCTTTTTTTTGTTTTGTATTCTGCATTGGATGCGTATTGCATAGTACTGTTGCACTCATCAATCATCAACCAGTTTGGGGATTCAGGAAGAGGTCTTAAATTGCTGCTAAAGGTCAAGAATTGATCAGATGAAGTTAAAAGAAGACAGAAAAGAAAGGGGAGTTGGGAATATACTTCATGAACACGTTATGATTATTAATATTAGTGTAATAAAGATGGGTGTTTTTTTTAAGACACGCTTCATTTACACGGAAAAGAAGAGCTCAAGATTACCCAAAAACAGGAGGTGAAGGAATCTTTTGACCCATTAAAAAAACGAGATTAGTTTTATGTTTGACATTAGCGTGAATATGAGTCATTGAATATATAAATGTAAAACTTGTATACTATAAAACATTAAAATTTAAATAAAGTGTACTAAGGAGCATCATATTATTTACGTCCTAACATCTATTCTAAATTTATGATTTAAGAGATAGATACCTTAGTTAACTAGGAGCACCTTCGTTAACGTGTAGTACATTTTTTTCATGATTTAGGAGGCTTTTGGATGTTTTAGTTTCATAAAGAATAACAGAAGATGAATTGAATATATTTATAAGCTATGTTTAGTAACAAAAAAAAATCAATGAATTTGTAAAGCATATTTCGTGAAACGGATTTCACGTTCTGTTATGTGTGTTTTGAAAGCATATGGACATTTGAAAATTTTCTTTTATAATACTAATTGACTAGCATTGTAAACTATAATTAGTAGAAGAATTTAATAGAAGTGAAATATTCTTTATGTGTTTTATAGTAAAACAAACACATATAATTAACAGTGTATTACATAAAATCATTTAACTAAACTATCTTAATAGTTATCTTATTTCTTCTCTGAGGAATGAATGATGTTATTATTATTATTATTATTATTATTATTATTATTATTATTATTATTATTATTATTATTATTATTATTATTATTATTATTATTATTATTATTATTATTATTATTATTATTATTATTATTATTATTATTATTATTATTATTTTATTTTATTTAACTAATAATGATATTAGATTATCCCAATTCAAGAAAAAATTGATTTTATAAAAATCAATCAATAAATAAAAAAGGTCATTTTAAGTGCATTTAGATATAGTGAAATCCAATCCAACTAAATTCGACTGAAATTCAGTTTAATTCGAATCATACTTTTTGTTTATTAGTTCAAACTTAAAAAACCATATGTGAAGTATCTTTAAAACAAAAAAATAATAACAAATATTAAATTATTAGATCGATAATAAGTATATCATGGATAAACATATATTGAAAATTAACACTATTAATAAAAAAAATGTTTATTGTAAACTACCATATAAGAATATTTGTAGTTAAATATATTTAATTTTAACTAAATTATGCTCATACATTTTTATTCAAAATTTTAGAGATCTATTTTTCATTTAATTTGAAAGCTAGTTACTTCGATTTTTTGAATATGTTGCAACACTTGATTAGTTTCTTACTACGAGATATAGCAACACTAATTATTTGGCATTGTAAATTATAATTAGTATAATATATCAAAGAAAAATAAAATAAAATTAACGCATGGCTGACAGTGGGTTGGGTTAACTTACCCAACCCAAAATTCATAATATCATATGGGATTAAGAGGGAACAAAATAAATAGAAACTCGATTATGACTTAACTCAAAATATTTCATCTTGAGTTAACTCAAAAGATTGTTTTTTAACTTCTGTTCTTGCCCATAGTTTTATTTATTTATAAATAGTTATATATTTTAACAAGATAAATAGAATATTGATTAAAATAAATGTTAGTATTATTAAAAACATTGTAATACTTAAAAAAATATACTTTTACTATTTGTTATTTTTTTATTTTATTAATATCATAATTTTGTATTATTTGGATTGAGTTTGAGGCTACTAATTTATTCCACCTATAATTATATCCAAAAATAAATGAATCGACTTGGTTTAACCTGGTTCATTGGGTCGATCACCCCTAATAACAATTGAATGGCTGCTTGTTCTTCATACATCCATTAATTGGAAAAATATAAACATATACATAACATGAGGGGATAATGTTTGGGATAAAAATCTCCAAAGATTTTAATACTATAGCACATTTTCGTCAAATGTTTTTTTTATACAAAATACCAAGATATTTTAAAACGAATAATTACGAAAACATTTATAAAAAATGTATACTTCAAATAAGCTTACCTTAAAATTTATATATTTTCTTGTGGCCGTTTTTCTTTGTGCACCACACACAATACGACTGCATATAACAATTTACGCCTGCGTGTGAAATCATTCTTCCTCTTTTTTACTGGTTAGATAATCTTGTGGTTGTTAAGATCGCGACGTTAATTGTAAGACTATAAGATTTTACAATTGTACATTGAGTTAGCTATATCAATTTTAATTGAATAATCAAAATTATAATATCGATAAAATCGTAATATCTTATCAATTCTATAACATAATTTTTAATATATATATATTGTTTTTCTTTTTATTTTCTTTTATAGAAATATAGATTGTATCATAATAGATTTTATTGTATTTTTAAAACATACAACAAGTGAAAAAAATGTTAAAATTATTAAAAAACATATACCTAAAAAAAATACTTGCGTACAATATATTTCAAGTAAATGCATATTTTAAAAATACTTCTTCTTTTTATCTTTATAAGTATACTTTAAATTGATAATTAATACTTATATTTATTAATAATATAAGTTAATATTTTTTATTAAATAATACAATACTTATCTTTTTTAAATTTCATTTTTTAAGGATACATTTTTTTGAAAAATAATATAAAATGTCAAAAATGAAAAAAGAATAGTTAATAAATCCTTGGATATATATAATTTTATACAAACATATATATAAAAAATTATTTATAAATAAAATCTTACGATCCGAAATAAAAAATTTTCAATCTTATTATATTTTGATCTTAATAATTTTGGATGTTCTTATTAATGAGGTTATAAAATAAAATAATGAGATAAATAAAAAAACAGATATATAAATCTGACCGCTTAGAAACAAACTGTACGAATAAAAAAACGAATCAGTCTATTAGGCTCATTTTCTCCTTTCCACCCTTGTTTTGATGTCTTCAATGTATGTTAATATTTGTACAATACATATAAAAGTTCGTGACAACATTATACATTATACATAGATTATTAATGTTTATAAAAAGAAAGTTCAACAACGAGCTGTTGAGGTGGAGCCGTGTATACCATCTCTCTCTCTCTCTCTCTCTCTCTCTCTCTCTCTCACCGCGTGCAGAAGAATTTAATCATCAGAAAACATATACCATAAAGATTACTTTATAGGAGGAGTTTTAATGCGTCGTGTCAACATCAGCCCAACAGCGATATCATGAGCATCCAAATAAATGCCAAGACATCAAATTTAAATTTTGTTTTTAAATTTTTTAAACTTCGTTTATTTAGATAAAATCAATTCATAAAAAACCTTTTTTTTAAATATATATATAGTCTGATTTAGTTTCATATAATTAATATGTGTAAATTAAATAATTTTGAAAATGTAAAAGAAGAAAATATGTGAGAGAAATATAATTTTTTCGTTTCAAAAAATGAAGTTAATTTTCTAAAAAAGCTTTCTATTTATTATGAAAAAGTATTTTACAGTTGGCCAACTTATTGCACCCTTTCAAATAGTCAACAAATGCGAATAATATTATTGAAATTATTTTTATCAAAATAAATCAAGGAGTTTATAATGATAAAAAAATTGAAATTGTTATTCATTTAAATAAATAATATTGTATTACATATCTCCTCGACTCCTCATATAGATCTACGGTATTTTCTTAAATTTTTTTATATTCATCGTAAATTATGAGATAAAATACTATAATGCTACTTATTTAAAGATAAATAATATGATATTATCTATTATTTTAATTATTTTTTAAATGATAGTCTTATAATGATAAACAGAGACTATTTTGAGTATTAAATTAATCAAATTATTTCAATATTTTTATTATAGATTATCGATTTTTTTTACTAAAATGAACGGATAATGGCGATAAAATTCATTTTGGAGGAGGTTCAAAATTCAAAAGACGTCCTTCGTATTTCATATCTGAATTATATTATTATTTTAATAGTTGATTATAAAATAAGATGAGGAGATTGATGATGATGTTAATCATAAATTTCAAGTTGGTTAGTGTAAGTGGAGAAAGACTATTGTAGTCCTTTGTGATAGGAAAGTACCCCATAAGGTTAAAGGGAAATTCTACCGCACTGCTATAAGATCAACAATGTTATATGGTAGTGAATGTTGAGCTATGAAGGGACAACATGAACATAAAGTGGGGTTAGCTGAAATGAGGATGTTGAGATGGATGTATGGTCATACTAGAAAGGATAAGATTATGAATGATCATATACGTGAACGAGTCAGAGTGACCCCTATTAACGAGAAGATGGTAGAGTATCGTTTGAGGTGGTTTGGTCGTGTCCAGAGAAGACCATTAGATGCGTCGGTAAGGAGAGTCGAACAAATAATCTGGAGTCCGATTAAAAGAGAGAGAGGAAGACCAAAACAAACACTTGGCGAGCTAATAGAACGAAATCTATTAGCGAATAATATACTTAAAAATTTAGTTATTGATAGAGCTCAATAAATCCATGTAGTCGATTAGATCTAGTGAGATAAGACTTTGTTATTGTTTTAATAGTTGATTATAATTTGTTTAGAAAAAAAATACTCCACCACGCCACCTGTGCGGCACAGTGCTTTCTCCATAACCCGGCTATTTGGGTGCATTATTTCCTCCTCTCCCCACAACCCCATGGACCAGACTTCTCCACTTGATCCAATTAAAATGTTGAAAACAAAAATAAGACCTGACTTATCTACCAGCTAATTCTAGACTACTAAGACCTATAAATATAAATTTAATAATAATATACTCGGATACACCATATACCTCATACATTGAATCGTTAAATTTTAAATTTACGATTGAAAAAATAAATAAAAAATAGAAATCTTAAATAGACTAAACGTATATTTCAAATTCAATGATCTAATATTTAGAGTACATGGTGTATCTGTACCCGAGTACACTATAATTAAACTCTATAAGTATATATGGTATATCATAATTAAATTTGGTGAGCCGCTAAAGTTATTGAACGGAACAAAACTTCTCATTTTTTGTTGCATTAATTAATTATAATTATCAGCAGGTCGTTCCATTTAATTTGCAATATATCGGAAAAAGAATGGTGGATTGGAACGTATATATCTGTTGGATATATAAAATAATAACATCAATTTGATGGAGTAATTACATGGACCACTTTCTAGGCTTTTTTTTTCTTTTTTCTGTAATTTTCATTACCAATCAACCATTTAAATGAATTGTATAGTCACTCTCATGATCGTAGTTCGAATCTCACGTGATATATTTAATACTTATATTTGTATGTTTCTTGAAATTTGAATTATATTTCTGTCTTTTTATATAAAGTTTGACCTTCTTTGTGGTACGAAAAAATGCTATTCCATTTATATATTTCTTTTTCTCCGTGATTAGTATATTGGATCTTTACACATTTTTATCAATTTGGATGGCCTGTTAAATCACATTATCTCGCACCTATAATATTAAACTGTCATTTATTTAAAATAAAAAAAAAACATTACATGAAAAAATAATAGGCTAATGAGTACGAAGATCTGCTCGGAAATGAATGCATTTCAAATTCTTACTCCCAAAATTATTAGACATTTATTCATTTTTTTAAATATTTAAAACATTATATAAATTTATATTTAAATTTATATCATATTTTAACTTTTTTAATATAGTAGTGAGAAAAAAAAAATATTGGACAACAAGAATAACAACTCATATCAATGGTCTTTAGCGTTGGATGATAAATTGCTATCTGGAAATTAATATTATCAAAATGTTCAGAAGACATAACTTTATAGCGCGTATGCATCAAAACAAACAATAAATAAAATATTTTTCATTTACCTCTCTTTATCTCTTAAACTAAATAACTTGTAAACTTTAAAGTTAACCACTTACATTCCACCACTTTTCAACTATTTTTTACTTCATCCAATAATAGCTAATAGTGTTAGCTTTTCTGTCATTCTTTTTATTAAATTATGTTTTTACCCTGAAAACGTAATCATAGAAAATTAAAAGAATTTTAGAAAAAAATAAATAGGAGCAATCCCGAACGCCCATGTTCAATAGAGGAAAAGTTTAGTTGAAAAAACTCGATTTTATTTTATTTAAATAAATTTTTATATAGGAGTGAAAATATATAAGAATTTTTATAAATATAAGTTAATAAAATGTTAACACGGTTAGCAGATTGGTAGTGAGTGAAAATATTTGACATTTTTAACAGAGATAAATAACTAATAGCACAATTTATGAATTAGTTTGAAAAGTATCAATAATTTGAAGGAAGATTAAATAAAAAATGTTTAAATTGAAAGTTCATTTACAGTTGATATGGCATCCTAATATGACGAGTTAGTAAAAGACAGTAATAAAATTTCCAAAGTAATTAAAAATGACTTGATCTCTTACTTCATTGTAATTAAAAATTTAAAATGGCATGGCCTCACCAGTAAGATATCAAGCACAGTTGGAAAAAGGAAAAAAAAAAACCAACATTGTGTTCTATATTTTATAAAAAAATATTCCTTGAATGGTTCTTTTGTCAAACATATAATAATTAATGATCTGAAACAAAATAATATGAAACCATTAATAAGCCTAAGGTACATATACTCTATTCCTACTAGGACCACCATATTATTGTTACAACAAACCCAAAGTTAAGCAGAAGCCACGATTAAACTGGAATAATTTAACTATTTTTAACATATTGGTTGACACGTTGTTATTTGTCCCTTATAATATAAAATAATTGTGTTTACGAGATATGCGAAATCCACTTAAATTTTGAGAAAAAAAGAATTCTTTCACAATATGTATGTCATCATATATTAAGAATTAAATTTGTTGTTAGATGACATCTTATTCAAATTTTTGTTGACAATTTTTCTATCGCACCATTAATCAAATTTCATTTGATTGTTCAATTACCTGAGTTTTTATTTCATTAAATATATTTTGCATCTAGTAATTGAATAATATCACAAAGTAATAAAAAAAATTCGAATATGAATGGTGAACTGTAATCACCTATATAATATATATATATATATATATATATATATATATATATATTTTTTAT